>JASANF010012844.1:0-46354 GCA_030248245.1 Trissonchulus sp. WLG1_4 | reverse complement strand
TGTGTATGTTTGTTAATTTTTTTAAAGTAAAACTTTAAATATATGCTTCTGTAAAGTAGGACAGACTGTTAGCTTGAATAGAATAAAGCACAGCATTAGCCCAGTGTAGTTTTACAATTTTTGAACTGTTGGATTTCCTGAAATCTAATGTGTTGCTAAGTCAATTTTGGATAGTATCGTTTTTTCGCGCGTTAGATCGTGACTTGGAAATTATAGTTCTGGCATAATTTTGTTTCGTAATCTGATGTTGATCTCATCCTGTTACGACATTGGTTTGTTTATAGTTTTATACGTCATTGTTAATATTTCTTTGTGCTCTTTTTCACCCATTTTTTCGATTTGTGCAATTATATAACAGTTTGTTTTTTGCATATTTTGTATGCACATTAGTATCGTGTGCTGTAGCTGTCACATTGACTTGTTGTGTATATTAAAACATTTGGAAATCGGATGTTTTTGATAAGATTTTATAACTGCACGTTTTAGCTAGTGATTGGCCAGTAAGCCAAGAGCAGTCTGACCCTTGACCATCGTTTCATAGTTAACGTTTCATTTCGGTGAATCGTTTTGCTGATTATGCATTTTAAACCTATAAATTTTTCAACTGAAGCGGAAAAATTGTAAAAACTAGATAAGAAAAATGCCCTACGGGACGCTAATAGCATAATAGGCCGATTGGATAACTAACTGCTCGTTCGCTTTAGTTTTCAATGTGCCTGAAGCAAAAAAATGACCTGCTAAAAGTATGGGAACTAGACCGTTTTGACTGAGCAATAGGCCGCTTGCTGCGCCCTATTATTGCGGGAACCATCGGTTCTGAGTCAAAAAACCCGGTTTACGCTTGTCCGTAAGGAATATTCGTGTTCGTAATAACACGACTTTGTCCACGTTCGTAAGGAATTTGCCAATCAGGTAAAAGTTTCAGTGGTCACGTACGCGTGCGTTTGCATAAAATACCTGACTGATTTGCGTTTTAACATTTAACAGATTTCGTTGAAATTTGCGTTCTCAGTGTCTGCTACGTAATACGACATGGTGGCGTTATTTCATAAGGCGGCGTTGTTGCATAAGCCTAAGTTAAAGGCAACTCCTGTCTGGAACTGCAACCTCATGGCAAATTCGCTACACGGACCTTTGCTATCTTTCTAAATAGCAGTGTAACTTTTCAAGCCTGAGGGGAATCGATTTACACTTATCCTCAGTAAATCCGATTTGGTGCAGTTCACCGTTAATGAACCTAGTGGATAGTATTCGAACTGAAGACTCGGATTAATATCCCCCGTAAGCATACGTACTTTCCGTAGAAATATGAATTAATGCGGATTACGGACACGAATAACTGCGAATATTTCCGCAGTAATGGGAATTAAGGCTTAACCATCAAGACTTTGAAACTTCAGAAACCATTGGCGACTTGTTGAAAAAATTATTCAACTACGCTCAATACCATCTATACACATGGCAACAGACAACGGGTGATTTAAAAATTAGTTAGCCAAATGGACATACTATCAAACCTAACTGATGTAGCTGATACTGAAAAGTTCTGTGATATTGTTCTGAAGCTATTAACACAACCGTGGTTCCCGCAATAATAGGGCGCAGCAAGCGGCCTATTGCTCAGTCAAAACGGTCTAGTTCCCATACTTTTAGCAGGTCATTTTTTTGCTTCAGGCACATTGAAAACTAAAGCGAACGAGCAGTTAGTTATCCAATCGGCCTATTATGCTATTAGCGTCCCGTAGGGCATTTTTCTTATCTATATCAATGTTGATATTCGTAACGTTCCTTAAATGTCACATGTGCAGAGGTAAAAGTACATACGTGTGAATGAACTAGTGGTGTAATGAACTAAACCTCGAAAGGAATAGTGTTCTTTTTCACAAATACACACATATTTAGGTGATTTTTTGTTGGCGCTATCTAAAGGACAGCATGGTATGTACAACAATTTGCTTTTAATTTGCGTTTTTGTTTGCAAATTTCCTTCCATTATATCAAAGTTCAAAGTTCTAATTCAGAGGTAAAGTCTCAAATAATATGTATGTAGATACACATGCGTAAAACGTAATCGTCAAACAGATGGTCAGTACTGCCTACTTTCCGAAGTCTTTTGATACATTCGGACTCGAATAAACATGAGACTATGTGTCACATCTGTATCCCAATTTAGAAAAACTCCTGACAAAGATATCTTGGTGTGTGCCGCGCCTAATTTTACCGATACGGTAAAATAATACTTGCTGTCGTCATGTGGAAAGAAGTACGCTCGTCAACAAAAGTGCTTGTTTTCTGTTTTGACTTGGCTTTAGCAGGACATGAGCAGGGATTTTCACAGTGATATAAAAGTCAAAAACTCAGATTCACATAAACAATTTTAGATGACTAATTTAACGAGTACGTTAAGTCGATGCTTTGGACTTGAAGCTAGATAGTACATATATTCTCAACGAGAACGAACTGAGTAGTCATTTAAAAATGGAGAAATGTCTAAGGATCTTATAATATAATATGCTACCAACTTCCAGCCTCACTAATAATCGTATGATCCAGAACGTAGGCACAAAGATTTTGCACAAAAAGTAGTATTTGGGAAGTAACTGTCCTTCAAGATTGTACTGGAGGTAATGCCACAATTCGACTTTCTATGCAAATAATAAGTTCAGATTTAAGGCATAGGCAAAGCCGCGGGTCCCAAAAATGCATTTGCCAACTTAGCTGCCAAGTAGCCTGTTAAAACATATGGTGCTTTGATTTTAGGGGAAGACCCCTTGTACAGCACACAGTAGCGAGCAGATCCTTTGGTATGTACATTTCTGATTGAATCCTACCAGTTCAAAATTTCTATTCTGCATACATTTGTAATTTTCCGACAGCAGAGACGTCCATTTCCTAAGCCTAAAATCAAGACACCCTTAGATTTTGCATGTTACCCGACACTGAAACATTGCGATGAATGTGTTGCACTTACTGCATGTACGCTTTGGCTACGCTTTTGCACTGTTCTTTAACTTTTTAACGCTTTTTGACTTTTAACTCAAAATGAGCGTTACTATGTAGGTAGAAAATGTGAATAATTGACAAAACCAAGAATGTGAAACTGATGAGGTCTGCATTCCACAGCTTTTATATCTGGCATGAATGTATTTTTTACCTAATTACATATTAATTACCTTTGTGTACATTTAACACTATACAGTCGATTTCCAAGTACATATGCACGTGTATATTGTTTTAACGCTCATTTTGTGCTACTAGTTATACTATTACTTCTATCTTTAATACTGTTTTTCTTATTAGCTTACTGTTACAACAAAACAATCAACATAACCAAATTTAAACCATGATAAACATTACGACAAATAAAAAGCATTTTATGAATAATAAACTGAGACGAAAACGGATATTTATGTTGGAACAGCAACAGAAGCAAAAGAATTTTTAATGATGACTGAAAATGACCCATTTTAATTAATAACAAAAAATTCAGGAGCAACCGTGAGCGCGATCCTGTTTCTAACACTGCGTAAATAAACATAATTAATGAACCAATCAAAATAAACTTTCACGAAAATGTTGAAACTTGAGAAAAATTAAATAAATATCAATAATTAATCAAAAACAATTTATCCAGGGATCCTTATTTTTTCAAATTTAAAATTAAAGGGTATATAGCTAATAACGATATATACTATGCTCATAACTTTCGTTTAATATGATTGAATTTAAGTTTTTGAATATTTTGTTTTTGTTTCAGATACTTTAACTGATGTTTATAACAAGCTGTACTACAATCCAGGGCCCCAGCTGTGAAGCCGACGGAAATTATTTGTTCAGCAAAAAAACAAATTTTTAAACCCATTATTGTATGTACTTGTAGATTGTGCTTGTGGAAAGTCATTAATTACTGTGTCTACAATAAAGTATTGATCTGTATTAAATTAATATGCATAAGTTTGGCACTTTTTGTCGTTCATTAGGAATGTTGTTTGAAATGAAAGGTGTGGATTCAACACCCCAAACCATTTATCAGAAAAGACCAGCATAGGAGTCGAACCGGTGCCTTCTGTTAGGCGCCGGATCATGGCAGACATGCAGACCACTACACCATCCTGGCCAGCCATTAACTTTCTTAACAGCCTTTATCAACCCCAGTAGAAATCCCCAACGTCCTATTGGCCAGTTTAGCATGGCACAGAGAAATAATGAATTATAACGGTCCTGAGCCGCCCAAAACTTGATCCTGTGCTAATTTGCTACTCTTGTAAAAAAAACCAGTCAATTAGCTGACTAAAATCAATCCCTTGCCATAAGTTATTTTTTAGCAGCTATCAGCCAATCAGTTGCAAGCTCTGACCACATGTTATGCACAGCACTTCACCGTTAGGGTCCATACATACTTACAACCGCATGTCCGTTCAGCCGACAAAGTGACGAAATAATGACGTCACATGCGCTGGTTGATCCACTGCTTTAGGCTGCTAGTGACGTCATTCTGCAGGCTGGACGGACATACGGCTGTTAGTACGAATCGACCCTTACTTTAACCTTTACCCTTCTTGTGAAAATTTATTCAACCTGTTTTTCATCCACATTTGGAACTTATCAACCAGGCAATTGTTCTTGTTGACTCAAAATATCAAATTGAATTAACGACTTTCGACAATGGCGATTTCTACAAATTTTAAACAGAGAACATTATGTATGAGCAATGAGCATATGAATTTGAAAATTTTAGTTACATTCAAAAATATTTAATCGAATAATTTATGTAGCGACCGATGAAACTTAGCTGTTTCAAAATTTTTGCAGACTTCGATCTCGATGTTTTTAAATGTATTTACTAAATATTAAACGCGGGCAAGTTCAATGAAAAGCCGAATAAAAGGCAATCCCATGGATGTATGTACCTACTTGTGTTCAGGTTTGCGTTTTGGTAATTTTGAATTAAATTTTTCACTGACATGCGCAGAGATAAGCTAAACGTCCAGCAGTCACAGTCGCAGTAAGCTACGTTATGCTCAAGTCCTAGTATTTGACGTAGTAGCCTGCCTATGTAGGTCTTTTTTAAAATTCGATTCTATCTAAAAAACAAATTAAAGAAGCAGTCAGCCTAAAATGACATCAGTTTATCAATTTTTCTTCCTTCTGTGAAATCATTCAAAATCTACAAACATAAAAATTGCTTATACACCCAGAAAGTGTTTGAGCACTAGTCATTGCACAGATTTACCTCTTTCTTGTGTTGAAATTGTTGAAGTGAAAAAATACTAAAATCACTTCGCAACTGAATCCACTATCGAATAACCTCGTTCTATCACTACTACAAACTGTAGCTATTGTGATCTGTGAGTAGCTACTACTAGTGATGCTGTGTTACTAATATACTAATTGTTGGCTTGGTGATAAAGTCGATCGTCACACGATGTCAGTCTCCATATTTCCCAATGCCGACGCCATTGACTTCTTCGCGCCGTTCGATATCGCCCAGACAGCTACGCTGGAATTGAAAAATGAAGAAGTCACCGAAGTACGTTTTTCAGGACAAGAGTTTTATTTGACCATATAAATTTTTAATGAGACGGAAGTCAGTATTTTTGGAACAAGTTCTGTTGTGGGGTGGAATAATGGACCAATTTTTGCAGCATAGAATCTTGAGAGAAGCATTTTTGTTATAGTGTGAAGTAGGATAGACCTTGTAGAGGGATTTACGATATAGTAGCAGAACGGTTGAACACTGGTCTGCGCATCCAGAGATGCGGTTAAGCATAGGTAGTTCGAATCTGCATTTTAATGATGCTGCTGCTTTTTCAATAAGAATTCATCCCTTGACAATATAGCCCCTATGCTAAAACGTCGACTTTTTGAGGTTATGACCTCTTGAAAATGGCTTTTTCAGTGTTTTTGGAAATAAAAGGAGGCCAAAATTTGAAGCCAAAAATAGGTTCAATCTTTGTTTTCGATAGTTTTAGTGTCTTATGATGTGTTAAGGCATTGTCTAGGCTAAGCTGGCTGAATTTTGTCTAAATCTTTATATATCTTTATATATCTTTCTATATCTTTATATAGGCTAAACGTATACATGGTACTCGGCTTCACAATTTGACTATGATGCTTCATTTAATTCATTTTTTCTCTATACCACTTTAATTTGGAAAATACCTAAACCACAATCGCTTACCTGGTGTTTTTGGTATAATGATGGTCATAAACTTAACCTAATTAATTTTAACTAATATTTCAAGATTGAAGATTAAAGTTTGAAAACACGTAAATGTAACTGAACTAATGGTTTCGTCTGTATAGACGTACGCGTACCTACAAATACTAGGTGACCAGGACATTTTTGCTGGTGTGAATAGGTTTTTTATTTGCATAAGTTTAGAATTTAATAGCGATTGTGAAACTACATTGAACAATTGCATAAAAAATGATTCATGTTTATGCCACCAATCCTTAATCAAATCTGCCAATGTACTAAATTAATATTTAGGTAATGTTCAAACTAAAAACCACTGACAACTCTCGTTTTCGGGTGGAGCCGCCGGCTGGTCTTGTGAAGCCCGGTCAAAGCAGTCAGGTGAAAGTGATCTGTCTTCGATTCCATTTCACGCCCGCTGACAAGGAACGTAACGACCACATTTCGCTGTACTCTGCCCCAGCCCCACCCGGAATGCTGTCCATGCACAAAACCTGGGACTACGTGACCCGATACGCCACCGTCTTTCGCAAAGAACTGGCAATCATCTACAACACTGATCCCAAGACCACCGTCACCACCAGACATCATCCCGACAGCGAAATACCGCCGCGTATGTTCAGTATAGTATGCTAAAACATGAAGGGAGTAGCTCACAGGCTCAATGTTGTCTGTCTATTTCACTTTTTAGGCAATGGGACCGTACGCTTAGAGCCTGCCGGCGCAAAGAATAAGGCCTAAATCCCGTCTAATTGTACGGTTTGACGCAGTTGAAACCGTTTTAGTTTTTCATTGTCGTTTTTAGATTAACATTTTTTAGCTGTTTCAAATAATTCAGCATTGACTAGCTGCTAGAACTGTGAACAACCTATGTTCAACAATTAGCTTCTCAAAAAGGAACATGTAAATCTGTGCACTGTCATGTGCTTAACCACCTTACGGGCAAAAAACATGTTCCTAGCTTGGCAGCGGTGGCAGTTTTTACTAAAAGGTAAAGACGTAAACGTGAAGTTTGCGTTTCTTAAAACACTATGTTAAAAACATGGTTTTTCTAATAAAACCAGAAAACCACGAGGCTTTTCAAAACCCAAGCCTGTAGCGGATAACCTTTGGGTAAAACCGATAGCATTTATTGTTGAATACATGTTCAAAGATACTATTGTCTATTTTAATTAGTAATTTTCTGTGTTTTCTACTTTCAGCACGCAAAATGAATTAACCTCACCAAACGCTCAAGTCAGAATACCGCCACAACTAGAAAAATGTTTACAATTCTACTAGCATATTGAAAATATTTAAATAATTTGTTTTGCCAGTAAAATTTCTCCTTACCACTTTTTTGTGTGTGATGCACTGTAAACATAAAGGTAATGGTAGTAAATCTCAGGTGTTTCTAATTTATATATGAAATTTACGACACAAAACTCAAGTTGCGTCAGTGTCGCTTGCAATAAACACCGTGCTAGCCACAGTTGTAGCTTCACCAACACTGGAAAAACACATATTGCTGCAGTCTGTATTTTACGCACCAGCCTGAACCGTCGTCGTCACCGTGGAATGAACCTGACAAACGCCATAATAAAATGCTAATATTTAGGCTCAAACTGTGGCAGGATGCGAAATCATGTTGATCAAAGACCTATTTGTGAGCAATATGGCGAACTTTAAAAGGTCTGTTACATGGTATATGAATTTTAGATCCATAAAATCAAGTCGAATCAAAAACGCATAAAATACATAAAAACTACACCAATGGAATAAAACATGTATAAAAAATATATAAAATACAAAAAATTAAATAAAATCAATCGAATAAAACGAAAACATGACAAACCATCAGTTATACATATTTTAGCTAGTTTTTTGTTTTCATAGTATAAATTAGTTTACCTGCAGAGTTAAATCGTCCCACCAGCGAAACTAAGACTTTGCCTGACTAATCTTGATTTGCTTTTAGCGTAACTCAATTACAGTCCGGAAATACGTAAGAAACCCTCCGAGAAATATGTCTGCCATCCTGATTACTTTAGAAAATAACTTCACTAGTCATTTCATGACGCCCTAGGGTCGCAGCTGGCATTTTGTTCAATTTTTTGCTTGATTAGCAATCTGTTTTTCCTATTTGACTGTTTATTTCTGTTTATTTTGTTCTTAATTTCATTAAGCCTAAATGCTGAAACAAGTAGACCTACAAAAATAAGCTCTATCAAAGAATCTTAAACCATCGGCTGCGCCAACGCTGTAAGCGGCTGAATGTAAGCTTAAACTAATACCGTAATTTAAATTTTAAATATTTTGTAAGTAAGCCGATTGAGTTAAACTTGTTTAACTTGAGGCTAGAATCGCGTTCATGACTCAGATCAGGATTAGTTTGTTTTGCATGGCTTTAAGTTGCCTAGGCACTTATTTTTAATTCTAGGTATAAATGCTACGTTGATTATGTTTCAATTACCGCTTGTCTTTAATGGTTACTGACAAAATTAATACCATAATTATTCTGTGCTAGGAACCGTTCATGCAAAACAAGAAGAAAAAGAGCTTAGCTATAAGTCACTGCACTCACTCAGTACTTCAAGCAAGTCTAAAGGTGTATCAGGAGGATAGAAGGGGTAAACTGTTTTACTTTAACTTTTACGGCAAAGTGTATAATATAATGCAACACCTCATATGTTATCCGTACTATATTTAAGACATCACTCACTGTCCCTACCTAAACAAAAAATATAACAAATGAAACATGATCATTTTATATGCGGTCATGCACTCATGTTTAAATTCATGTTACTGTATTATACTGAAGGCTCGATCACCAAAGTGGGAAGGATTGCGATTTTGATAAAGTATTGGTTTGGTATAATGTGAGCATTTTTGCACTTTTTAGTCACATTTTTTGTTTTTCGCTTAACGTCTTTATTAGTTTGTCATAATTCAATAGTTGACAGTTCTTAACGTGACAGCTCCAACCGTGACCTCATTGACACTACCTATTTTCTCGGCAAGCTAAAGTCCGGTTCATACTTGTCATCATTTTCCCTATCGTCTTGTCCTTAAGCAGTACCAAACTACCAAGGGCATTACCAAGCCAAACAAGCCAATTTTGCACACAGAAAGTTAAGGCAAAGTCCAGTTCGTAAACAAAAATTAAAATACGACATGAAATTGTCAATGCTTAGAAACATCTGACCTAAAATTGTGCTCGTCCCTGTTCCAAGGACAAGTATGAGCTATGCTTAAAACGTCACGTAGGAAAAACTGAATGAACGTAGAGGCTCGAGTCTAAAACCTTTGAAATTACAAAAAATTGAAGAACTTTTTATGTTTCTTATACATACTACGTAAAAGTATTGAAAAGGAAGTATTTTTCCTTCCTGAGAAATTAATAAGTTTTCATCAAAGAAATAAATTAACTGATATTCTTTTTATGAATGCAATAGAAATATGAAAACACTGGGGGGTGGTAGGTTGTAATTAATATTTGCTTGCTTCCTACAAACAAAATGTTGGCAGAGTAATTGTATTAGAATGTCAAATGCCTGTATTAATCATATTAGAATTATAGCTTCCAGATCCATTGATGGGCAAAGTGTACGCACCATTCTCTTCAAAATGATGGGCTAAACTAAAATTGCTGTTGAGTTATCCAATCAGTTAGATAAACATTGAAGAAGCACTTCACAAAAAACTGCGTCAAACATCCCACTTGTGTCGCTGTTTGAAGTTTTCTTCGACTTTCATTTTTTATAATTGAATTTTACTGCTTTTTGAAGAAAATAACGTCAAAACATTCAAGAATATAAATTGTTACTAGAAACTTTATTTGCACCAAATTTCAGCAAAAGTACCCAAAAGCCTGATGGTTTAGGAATATAATGTTTAGAGTTAAGACTAAGTCAGTTCCATTGTATAAGTCACTGTTATCAAACTACCTACTATCACACGATCTTAAGTCAGGAAGAGGTGTAGATGAGGTAGAAAATATACCAACCGAATACAATGATACATGCTTCGGGAATTGAGTAATGTGAACGGTGAAATTCATTTAGTTTCCAACTGACCATAATTTTTTCGTTTTTAGCACATTATTTTTCATCCTACTTTTTCAAATCGTTAATTGTTATAAGTAGTCTTTCTTATCGCTTCAAAAATTAATCGTTAAAATTGCAGCTTCAAATTTTTGCCCACAAAAATCCTTGTTATAGCAATTGAAATAAAAATTAAAAGTTTTTATATTGTACCCAGGTAGTCAGAACCGGACCTTATATTACCTTAACACTAACCTGTGTTATGTTGTAGCAAAAAATTGTTGCAGAGTAGTGTTAGCAGTGTAGCATCAGCTATATTTTCAAACTTTGGATTATTAGCATTTTATATGGACCTCGAGAACTGGAAAACTTGTAATATTTTACACGCAATATTTGCATAGATGCAACCTTTTCAATTGCAATTGTTATGACAGAGGCCCTTATTTAAAAGCAATGACTTTGTTTCTTTTTATGAAGACGAAATTCTGTACCATTAGTTATTAAATAAATCCGACTTGAATCAACTTGAACGTTCCAGGACTGATACATGTACTAAAAGTTTAACTAACAGCTTAATTCATATAAGCGTTTGCGTTTATTGTTTTATTTTATGACAATTGACAAAGTACCATAATAGGTCCTGGCATGATATGCTTGTATATTCAATAAAAATACATGAAAAACAATGAAGCTCGATTCATAAAAAGTGTCATATTAATTGACTCATTAAACTTATCAGCAAAACAGCTGGTTTTCACATAATTGTATCTTCATTGTAATAATGAATAAAAGTGTTTAATTTACGTAATTTGAATAAAGATTCGTGATAACATGAATGACAAACGGTTTCACAGTTTCCTACAAATTGCTATAAAAATGAGAATTAAGATTAGTCTTGCCTAATTCATCTATTATTTAACATTACAGTCATAACGCTGAGCTATAGCTTTTCAAAAAAACACCTAAAAACGCAATTACCCCCTTAAAGTAAAACGGCTGTTATTAATTAATATTATTTTTTCCTTCTGAACAAGTTGCACGTATCGTGCTGTGAATTGTGATGAGTTTGGTGACAAGTTCGTGCTTCGTACTCCGTACCTCATTTTTTTCACTCTTGCCCATCAGTTTAAAATAAATAGGTGCTGCTAAAATTAGGTACCTTGTGAATGGAATGGAATAAGTATTTTGGAAAAGGAGTAACTTTGAACAAATTGAAAACAGATTGGTTTTTTTTCCTGTTTTCATTAATTATTGCGGGTTGATTAGATTTGGTTTGGGACAAAGATGGCTAGAGTACAAAACTCTTTGTATACGTACTACTAGTGGCTGGGAGGTAGCGCCTTAAAGGAATGCCAGTAACGATTCTTCTCTCCTAGCAATTAGCATAACCTTCGTACGGTTTCCATTTTCCAGTTGCTTGTTACAACACATAATGCATCATCTTCAGTCTGCTGTTTAGCCATATGGCAGTTATTTGGGCCTGCGCGGTCACTGAACGTCTCAGTAAAGTAGGGTGTGTAAAAAAGGTATATAAAAGTATCTTGAAGAATGAGGTTAAATAAGTGTTTAGGACTTTTTAATTTGAAATTGACTGACATTTCAACTTTTGTTATTCCTTAAATTTGATTGATATTAAAAATAAACTACTACTGTAATCTATCTGTCATCTGAATAAAGCAGTTTTTATGCTTTTATCACAATTTCGTGTTAAGAAGGTATGACATGCAAAGAACTTGATAAACATTTGAAACAAATTTGAAACTGAACTCAGGAACGGAGTCTTTTTGGTTACTACATACAGCACAGCACATATAGCACATACATATACCTATTTGATGCTTCCCTTGTCTCAGTCCAGTGCATGTCTTTTTGACATGGTTTGACAAGTTCATACATTTTTGACATGTACATTACTGTGTATAAAACACACTGGCACTTACAAATATTTATCCATGGCGAGATTAGAAATATCGCTTCGTTAGTTCCTGACTTTGACAAAATGATAACAACAATCTCGATGTTTTCATTAATATTTAACTAATCACGCACAGGGATCCGCCATCCGCTATTTAATATTAAGTTTCAGCTAGCTGATGCTCGTACTTTAATTGCTTTGCAAATTGCTAATGATGAAAGAGTTCCAGAATGCTAGTGACAAACTGACAAGTTCATTTTATTTTCGGCATTTTCTAGAAGAATACATATCCTTATTTTATCAACAAATGTCAGTCACAGAGCTCAACTACATTCACATTTGCTTCTTCATTTTATATTAAATAGGGTATCAAAACTAAGCTGGCCGGCCCATAAGCACAATCAAGGACAACTATATCCATAACAAGTGAAGTGGCCGACTTGGGTAAACAAGCCCATTTTCTGGGCAAAAGATCCTCTGTTGTGATCATAAGAGCCTATTTTACACGGAGGACCCTCTATTCAAGCCAAGGCAGTACTCTTGAATCTTGATGCTTGCATTTCGTTATAAAATCATATGTTTGTTTCAATCTTTGCAGTATCTTTTGGTCATACTTTTTCCTGCATACCTACTGGTTACATCTGAGGCAAAGTGCACTATCTCACACTAGTGTCACCAGTCGGCCTGATGTTTCACAGATTCATGTCCGTCACGAGGATACCTACCTTAGGTATCCGAGTGAAGCGAGCCGGTGGCCGAGTGGCTACTGGCTAGGCGTGACAGTGCCGTAGTGACGGACTGACGGATCAAGTCCCAGCCACAGCTTAGACTTGTGCACTTTTAAAAAGTTCAGGCAGGAAAAAGTTAAACGCGCTTTGTGAATCCCATCCAATGAGTCACTTAATTCATGATGTAGTTTCGCGCTAACTTCGTCCTTTTCTATGCAGATTGTGAAGACAATTGTACAAAAATAATCACATTTTGGTGCCAACATCAGTATACTATCGCCCACATTTCTTTAGCTTTTTAAGTGAAAACTGTCTCTTCTTTCTACCTATTCTTCAGTTTGGTGCCACAATTCAAAATATGTTTTACTTGCGCTGTATGTTTTGCTTTGGGGCATCAACCTTATTCATAACTCTAACATAATCGGAAACATTTTTTCAATAAGTCCATGGCAATTACGAACATTCTGGAACAAAACTGTATGAACAAGCACATTAAATAGCTGCTGTTTTTCAAACGGAACAGCGAACGGAATAATTATAGCTCGAAGCTGCAAATGAAAAGGTAGTTAGCCATAAATATGATGATTACTGCTTGCGTCGGTTAGGAAGGCAGCGGTATCCAGAAGTCTTATTCTTATTAAAGTCATATTAAGTACATACATATTTAAGTCAATATTAACATATATTTCCAAATATGAATAGATACATTACTCACACAGTTTCATTACAGAGAAATTTCAAGGTAAAATAGATGAATTAGGACCGGTTCACGCAGCACGCTAGTCCTTTTCTCTGTCCTTTTGTCGTTTGTTGTCCATTTCTCGTACATTTGTCGTCCTTTTGTCGTCCTTTTGTGCGTGTCCTTTCCAAATCGTCTTTTCGAAATTTTGAGTCGTCCTTTTTCCTCGTCCTTTAGTCTTTGTCCTTTTGTCCTTGTCTTTTTGTCCTTGTCTTTTTGTCCTTGTTCTTTTGTTTTTGAACAAACGTGAGCGTCTTCGTTCGAACGTGAACCGGCTTTTAGAGAAATACAATTTTTGGAGTGAAAAACGGGAGTTATTGTCCTTTTCAGAATGTTGTAATGTGTAATGTAAATAAATACCTATGTTTATGTTGCCGGTCTGGTACAGTACAGACTGAAGTTCTATATTTTGGCAAAGTTGGTCAAACCTTTGGCTTGGACCAGTAACGACTAGTAAACATTAGGCTGCTCGGGGCATTCCTATTATCATAGCATAATTTCTATTTAAAACAGTTGTCCAGACAAAAAGCAAAATCGAACCAGATGCAATAAGAGCCAAAATAATAATTAAACTAAGTCAATTAATATATCAATCCATCCATATCACAAAAATTTGGACATGTTTGTTGCCCCTTGTTTATGAAGTAAGACTATATTTTGGTAACGTAAACAGTTATTTTATTAATTCTAGTTTAAACCTAGATTGGAACTAGGGATGTTAAAGTTACAGAATTTTAAATGAGTTAAGTTATCAGTTAAGTTAATTGCGCAAAAATTAAATCAGTTAAGTTATCAGTTAAGTTAAGCAAAATTAAATCAGTTAAGTTATCAGTTAAGGGGGGGCTACCTGAAAAGGTGAAAATTTTAGGTTCTCCGATTCGCTTCAAATTTGCACACAATGTAGCCCCAAGGAAGGCGCATCGCAGATGTAACAAACTGGAACCAATGCTTTCGCCAATTTTTCACTAGGGGCTCCCAAAAATTCAATTTTACGTGTAAATCATAGGCGCAAAAAAAAGTTTTTTGTGGTTGCAAAGCGCCCCTTTACTCGAAATTTTTGTTAACACTGACGAAGCTGATTTTTACATGATTCGATAGCCTAACGTCATATCTCAACCTCTATGATCCATTTTTTTAAATTTTTGCCCATGGCCTGAGCAATGACGTCAAATGTAAAATCACTCAAATTTGGCGGGTCCAAAAAACGGCCATTTTTTCACATTTTGCCCTCGATTTTAGATTTGAAAATACATATCAAAAATCCGGATCATACGATTTTGCGCATACATGTGGGCTACTACTATGCCAAGTTTCAGCTTGATTGGCTTTATGTGGTTTGTGCTAGAACTGTCCAAATAAGGGCCACTTTTTGGCTTTTGGGCGTACTTTTGCCTATGTATACACTGACAAACGCACTGAACCAAAAGTGCACCTTCAAGCTTAATTGTTCTTATCTGAGGTAGAGGTGCCTTGGGGGAGTAACATATGTGAAAATAAGCAAAATTGGAGAACTTTGATTGTTGACCTGGGTAGCCCCCCCCTTAAGTTAACTTAACTGATAACTGATAAGTTTAACTGATTTTAATTTCAGTTATATACATACATGGTAAAATTTGGAAAAGTTCGAATCCAAAATTTTCACTCAAAAGTTTGTTTTTTTAAAGTTTTTAAATTAAATTAATTTGGATTTTTGGATCAATTTGGAACGACAAAGAATCTATCTAACAATCAAAATAAACCGTATGGTTACGATACGCGCCACCCTTGGTTAAACACTTTTTGTTGTTCTTGGGACAAAATATATAGAGGTCTTGCTTTTGACGACTTAGTCATAGCATTTTTTTTATTTTTAAAGTTAATTTCTTTCGTAATGAAATACATCTGTTTTGTTTCTGCAACATTTGTGTTTGAAACTTTTAAATTTGTGTCTGACATGTGACAGACTGACAGTACTGCTTTTAAAATGAAAAATAATTGACGCAATGTTTTTGGTACATTGAAATAGGGCCTAAGCCTAAGCCTAAGCCTAAGCCTAAGCCTAAGCCTTATGCAAAAGCAGTGTTAAGTAGATGCTTGTTAAACCATGTTATTTATGACTCATTGAAGCCTACTATTATTTTGTCAGAAAGCAATGTTGCTTAAATCTGGCGTCAGACGCTCAGGAAACGTCTGTTGCAATTAACGAAGCAATTACTTTCACCGGAAATGTAGTTGACAGATCCGTCCTAATCAGTTGGGCATAACAAAATAGCATGAAAACCCACACATTGGTATAAAATAAAGTCACGCTACAGCTCTCAGACTCAGTAGTCACTTTCCTGTTCCTCGAAGGCGATAGTCGCTATTTAGTATTCTGTTCCTTTTACAATAAAAAGCGGCGCGATAGGAAAACCCTACTTAGGGTTGATTCATACTGTACAGCCGTTGTCCATTCAGCCAGCAAAAATACAAATAAAGCACAATGTCATTTTGCCATAAAAAGTGTGAATCAAAAAAAACGGACGAAACGCTTTTTATAAGAGTTTTTGTAACACCAATCTACCTACAATTTATTACAACTGAGAAGCAAAGGACCGGTGAGAAATTTTTTGTAAAAAACTATTTATTTTACCTACGCCATTTCTGATTGCAAAAGCCAGAACATTTAGAAACCATAAAATTTTCTAGTTTACTCAGTGCTCTTAGTTTTACTCTGACGCGTAGGTGTCTTAGTCTAAAAACTGTCAATCCAATGAAAAGTTAAGATTATGTTGAATCATTTTTGACAGGAGCCAATTTTTTTTGCATTTTTGCTTCATCATCTTTCCTACGCATCACAGTGTCATTAAGATCTACTCGGATTACCCATAACTTTGCGTTTCAAATGACCTTAAGGTATAAATGCTTTCAGGATAAGAATTTAATTTGATTCTCAGTGCCGCAGTCGGATATTCTGACCTAAAGGACTGCTTATAAAGAGACTGAATCTTAGTTCAAAGCTGAAATTATAACTCAATCGGAGGTCTGTTCTACGCTCCGCTACTGTATTTGCTGAGACATCGCTCTGCTTCCATCCATGCATCTCCTTATTTCCACTCTCTGTTCACTGGTGCTGGCCACTTGGCTGTACAGTGTTCATGTTGACGCAATAAACTGCAGGTAACTTGGAGAATATTCTGGGGAAAATAAGGCAAACTTTAGCTTCAGCTTAAACTAACAAAGCTAGAGGTCAAACTCGAACTTTAACTTTAACTTAAATTAAACACTCATAGATACGCTAAGTTTAAAATGAAGTTATTTAAAAAAGCTAGAAATAACATTAAATTATGTTAAAATAACACAAAACAGGTATGATACGACTTATAAATTCTTAACACCATTATTTGTGCGCAACAAGCCAACTTGCCAACAATAGCTTTGAACGACAATAGGTAAAGCTTTAAATGCTGCAGCTTATAAACAATAAAATTAAAATTCTTAACAGTCTACGACAAAGGACATACGTAATACCAAGAGTACATAATAGTGTCTCACTCTTTATAGAAGACTTCTATAAAGAGTGAGACACTATTATGTACTCTTGGTAATACTTAACCCGGCATTAAAATTTATATAATGATTTGGTTTTGTTGCAGAAAATATGCTTTTGCCCCAGTTTGTCGAGGAATTATGTCCAAGCGACAGCCAGCCTCAGATTCTGCAGAAGCAGCGGGAGCAGATGAACCAGAAGATCTCTATTTGGCAGGGCTCGCTACAGTAAGCTTAATTTTTTTAATTGCAAAACACTTTATCTCATTTTAAGTATTAATAACAACACAATGGAATAGCTTTTTCTGTAACGGTTTATGTAAGATTCCATTAATTCGTACTGGCGAATATGGTCCACAAGTATGAAAGATACGAAAACATCTGTGGCGATTACGGCCGGAGCATCGTTACGGCCGATTAGCTAGAACAGAGACGTCATACTTTTCCCTATTATGAACTCTTGTTCATACTTACAGCCGTATATCCGGCAAAAGTACGAAATAATGCCACTAGTATCCACGTGCATAAATCGAGCCTTATTCATACAGTGTGTGCCTTTTAGGTCAACAGACAGCTGGAATATGTGAAAGAGATGTTGGCGGTGATCAATCAGCAACAGATGGAGGCCTGCAAGCATTGAGGGAAGATGAAACATGTTTGGGATTGGTCCCGTGCTCAAACAGGGTTCACTCAGAGCAAATATGTTTAGCGGCAGATCACTATCGTTAACTGTTATTTCAGTTGTTTATTGTAGATAACTTATTTTATGTAATTTATACCTATAGAATATCATAAAAATTGTGTCATGTGTTCACTTTGTTTTATGGCATTCTAAGCAAATAGAGTATTTTGGCTAACGAATACCGATGCAGTTTTGCTACGAATCCGTCATATAAAAATACATCACTAATCATCAAGGGCGTGGCGTACCCAGGGGGGATGTGTGTATACGTAGATTAGTACGGAAGCACTTTACAGGGTAATCCCCTTCTCGAAATTTTTTCCCCTATGAATTTTTACGCAAGGGTCCCCACTGTTTTTATACCGGCCGCAAAATATTTCTCTTTTTTCTAGGGGCAGCCGCCCCCAAACCTCTGCTGCTTTGTGTCTTACTCCTCGTTATCATTCATCAAAGAAATGCCTATATATAGCCTATACAATATAGCCTATACAATGTACGTGTATACATTATTATGCTGTCTGATGACGTCCCAAATTTTGTTTTAATTTTCCTATCCGAAAAAATTTAGACCCATCCTCAGTAATTTTTTTGTGGGTACGCCACTGAGAATCATCACATTTGCACTTGCAGTTGCAACTTTCAAGTCTTGTAAAGCTGGGCATATGGTATATGTAGAGGGGCTGAGAAGGGGTATATTGCGTTTTTAGGTGCTTTTTTGGAAAGCCATAGCTCAGCGTTTACTAATTCAAATCACAAGCAGAGCTGGACACGGTTACAAAATTACTATCCGTGTACACGGTTAGTTTCGAAAGCTAGTAACCGCGTGTGCACGCTAACTAACGGTTACTGCAATTATGCGCGTGTACACGCTAATTATTTGTGTAACCGTTTACACGCTCAGTATCCGTGTAACCGTTTACACGGATACTAACCGTGTAAACGGTTACACGGTTACTAAACGGTTACACGGTTACTAACCGGTTACACGGTTACTAATCGGTTACAAGGTTACTAACCGGTTACACGGTTACAAAACGGTTACACGGTTACTAAACAGTTACATGGTTATTACAACGTCAAGAAGTCATTACTAAACAACCGGTGGACTGCAACAAATCAGATTAACTTAAGTCTGAGCTGGAGCTAATCTCCAGTTAAATCTCAGCTAAATCGCAGCTAAACTCCAGTTTTCAACCAAAATTTAAGCGCCAACTGCGCTAATCTTCACTGGTGCAGCGGACTTAGTTAAACCAAGAGTACATAATAGTAAGAGTATGACACTCTCCCTATTATGCCTGGCAGCGCGCGTCCAATGCGGAGCGCGAAATAGCCAGTTTACAGTACTGTGCAAAAAAAGTTCCCTGTTCGTCGGCGTACGACGAGCTTCGTCGTTCGCAAAAAGTGACGAACAAAAAAATTTTTCAAAAATTTTTTAAAATGTGCTCCAAAACACATTTTCAGTGTAAAAAAGTGAAAAATTGAAAATTTTTTGTTCGTCACTTTCCGGCCACCGTTCGTCACTTTTCGCGAACGACGAAGCTCGTCGTACGCCGACGAACAGGGAACTTTTTTTTACACAATTTTGCGAAAAGGTTTGAAAATTTTTCGCAATAACCAATTTTTTTTTCGCAATTGCGAACGTTTTTGCGAAAAAAAAACCCAGCATAGAAATCACAAAAACCTAAACTCAATAACCACCTTAAGGCGCAGCAAATAACGGCGATTACTCACCTATCTGATTAAATACTTTTTTATGTACCTATTCATGATAGCACACAACACCATAACGGTAGCATATACTTTACTTTGAGAAAAATACACCAATCATACCACCAAGTATATATGAAAATGCAACAGAAGAGTTCAATAAATCAGATCGTAAACATATATATTTACTAAAATAGCACCAGGACAGGCACGAGCGGAAAAACTATTTTACAGACCGAGAAAGATTCTACAATGGCCAAATTCAGAGAAGTATTGCATTAAACGTTTTTTATCAAAATTGCATAAAACTTGCCTACAGCCCGAAAAACAACTACAAATAACGTATCAACCCTACGCAAGCATTTAACGCTAATCGCTAACAGACTAGTTTCAACTACTTGAACGATAATAAACATTGTAAACATACATAAAAAATATAACCACCCACTTGAGAAGCAATTAAAATGTTCATGAACAGAACTACTAAAGCCGGGTTTACACAAAGCAATTTCCACGCAATTTTTACACGCAATTTTCAAGCAACTTCAGTTGCGTGAAAATTGCTTCGTGTAAACAAGCAAATCTTGAAGCATTTTTTTAAGACGTATGCAGGTAGTAAATGATGTCGACACGTCGTGGTCATATTCCAATTTTTGAAGTAACAAATTAATATAATCCCGACAGATAAGTAATACCTAATCGTCACTTTATCCTTGTACTGTACATAATTACAAGTAAAAACACGATACCCATACATATATGAGGGTGGAGATGGGGGGATCCCCCCAAAATCGAGGGGCCCGAGGGAAGGTTTCCCAAAATTTGTATAAAATGTTTTAAAAACTGGCACTTTTTTGCGAAATTTTTGCAAAACTTTGCTAAATTTAGGGTATTTTTGGTCTATCAGGGGGAAAGGGTTTTCACAATTTGGCCGGAGAACCCCCCCCCCCCAAAATTTTGACCCCGTTACATTTATGACGATACCAGAACTAGAAAGCGTAAAAATTATAAAAAAAATCAATCAAAATTACTACTTCTCAAGGGCGTATCCTCTACCCAGGGGGGGAATTCCCCCCACCAAAATTTATTCCAACTGAATTTTTACACAAGGGTCCCCCCTTTGGTTTTTATGGTCCGGCCGAAAAAATTTTCTGATACGTCTCCAGTTGACCAAATTTGGCCTAAAAATCGAAAATTTTCCCATTTTTTTCTGGGGGCTGCCGTCCCGAGACCCAAGCAAACATGTGGCTTACTACTCCTTATCTTTCGTCTTTCATTATCTTTCGTCGAAGCCTATGCATGTATACATAGTACATTATGCTGCACTTATTTGTTTAAGACACTCTGATGTGACGTTGCCGTCTTTTGTTTAATTTTTCTGTAGGAAAAAATTTCTTATGTCTCCAGTTGAGCAAAGGGGAATGGGCAAGTGGTTTGACAGCCTCAGACAAAGTTACAAGACTAGACGAAAGTCGAAAAATACCCCCTTCATTCTCAAAAAAGGACACCCACAGATTCGAATCTAAAGAATATGATTACGTTTTAAAATATAAATGTATTCACATAATTGCAAAAAACAATGCAAATAAATAATGTTAATTCTAAAAAAAGGCACGAATAGATGAAATATGAAAATATTAAAATAAGCGACAGTAAGTGAAAATAATTATAGACAAGTGACATATTATATACCTAATGTGTAGAGAATGATACTATTAATAAGCATTTATCTATTCTGGTCTCCTTGTACCATTACAACAATAAACATTGCATAGATTGCCCAAAAAATCAATTGTATTGTACATGAAAATGCGTTATGCATAGCTGCAAAATAAGCACACAATAATATAGTTGTGAGAAACATTAATAGGCTAACCGTGTATGATGTAATTGGCTTTGGCTAGTTGGCTAAACTATTTTTAAAGCCTTGTGTTTCTAGCAGACTTATTAATATCAAACTTGAACTACGATTGCAATATATAAATATAATAAATATAAAAGCACCGGGTAAACTTAACTTAAAAATAACGCATTTCTCCTACTCCTAGTATGCTACTGGTTCGATATCAGTCGATTACCAAAAGTCAATATATATTACAAGAAGAATACAACACAATATCGTTTGTACAACTATTACAAAAATTAATCATTAACAATATCCCGGTATCGTGATACACCAAATACTCTCACTTTACACAGTACGAACAATAAACTACTTGTGTCTAGTCTACTGCCGAAGCACTTTTGAAATTATAGCTAACCGGACGTCTATTTCTATACATCGACCAAAGAGTCAAGTGACAAAGACCCAACGATTTCTTCAAACTACACCACTGAGTTCGGGGTCGCTTGAATAGCACCGCCTGAAAAATAGCTGCATCCACAGTAAAATGATGACTCTACTTCAACTTCAAATTCAGCAATCGTCGTGGCGTTTTCATGAATCCTGAGCCCTTCTTCGAGCCCGAGCCTTCTTCAGGGGTATTGGGCAGACCGCTAAGAGCAATAGCCCTCAGTCTGGCTTCCACGGCAGCATCAGAAGCATTGAAACTGGGTCGCTCTGTGACGCTGGCGTCTGCCGTCGATGGTCTGCTATCGCCACTGAGGCTTGCCTTATTGCGCAGGGAGCCGGCTGGGCTGTTGTCCACGGGAAAAGGACTCTGGGGAGTGCTGGTGGAGCGACGAGGCTGGGCTTTGATAAAGGCAACCTCTTCGGAGTTTTGCGATCGCATGTCCACGTGCACCAGCAGAGAGGACAAATGGTACTCCTCGCTGTACTCATTCTTCAGCTGGACCGAGCGATAACCTGAAATTATCATAGACTTAGTTTACTAAACGGTAATGGATTTTTCATTGTTAAAAGCGAACTACCCCTCGCCCCAGTAGAGGCATCTGGCGCCCGCCGCATTACTTGTACTTGTATACGCAGTACTATTTAGCAAAACAATTCAGCAAGTTTAAATTTTATTTCAGTAAATTTTATTTCAGAAACACCCCTCTCTAGGGCTGGGCACGGTTACAAAATCACTATCCGTGTACACGGTTAGTTTCGAAGGCTACTAACCGCGTATACACGCTAAGTAACGGTTACTGCTATTAT
This sequence comes from Trissonchulus sp. WLG1_4, assembly GCA_030248245.1. Lineage (NCBI taxonomy): Eukaryota > Metazoa > Nematoda > Enoplea > Enoplida > Ironidae > Trissonchulus > Trissonchulus sp. WLG1_4. The sequence continues at coordinate 23,755 of JASANF010012844.1, read as the reverse complement.
CCGCGTGTACACGCTAATTATCCGTGTAACCGTGTAACCGTTTACACGCTAAGTATCCGTGTAACCGTGTACACGGATACTAACCGTGTAACCGGTTACACGGTTACTAAACGGCTACACGGTTACTAAACGGTTACACGGTTACTAAACGGTTACACGGTTACTAAACGGTTACACGGTTACTAAACGTCAAGAAACAGAAAGTGATTCTTTTCTAGACAGCATCAGCATTAGAATGACCCAAGGAAGATGCGAACCACCCATCTCTAGATCTGCAGACCAACAAACTACCATTCGAGCTACTGGGACAATGCTCAGCTGTCAGAACTGCCTTTATATATCTTCAAGAATATAGTTTGCACACATATGTGTGTATGAAGTAGGGCTGGGCACGGTTACACGGTACGAACCGTGTAAACGCGTGTAACCGTGTACACGCCAAGCTTAGCGTGTACACGGTTAGAAGTCACTATCCGCGGTTACTTAGCGGTTACAGCGTGTACACGTTAAGACACAGTAACCGCGGATACTGTAACCGTTTACTCTAAACGGATAGTGTAACCGGTTACTCTAAACGGATAGTGTAACCGGTTACTCTAAATGGATAGTATTGTACTCTTGGTATAACCGGTTACTCTATCCGTTTTCCGACTTCGTGTACCCGTTAAGAAATAGGGCTGCTGGATTTATGCAAATTAGACGTCAGCCGTGGCAAGTGATTTGCTTTGTGTGTTACTTCATACACACATGTGTGTGCAAACTATATTCTTGAAAATATATAAAGGCAGTTATACTGACAGCTGAGCAATGTCCCAGTAGCTCGAATGGTAGTTTGTTGGTCTGCAGATCTAGAGATGGGTGGTTCGCATCTTCCTTGGGTCATTCTAATGCTGATGCTGTCTAGAAAAGAATCACTTTCTGTTTCTTGACGTTTAGTAACCGTGTACACGCGGATAATAGCAGTAACCGTTACTTAGCGTGTACACGCGGTTAGTAGCCTTCGAAACTAACCGTGTACACGGATAGTGATTTTGTAACCGTGCCCAGCCCTAGTATGAAGTAACACACAAAGCAAATCACTTGCGCACGGCTGAAGTCTAATTTGCATAAATCCAGCAGCCCTTTTTCTTAACGGGTACACGAAGTCGGAAAACGGATAGAGTAACCGGTTATACTATCCGTTTAGAGTAACCGTTTACACTATCCATTTAGAGTAACCGGTTACACTATCCGTTTAGAGTAACCGGTTACACTATCCGTTTAGAGTAAACGGTTACAGTATCCGCGGTTACTGTGTCTTAACGTGTACACGCTGTAACCGCTAAGTAACCGCGGATAGTGACTCCTAACCGTGTACACGCTAAGCTTGGCGTGTACACGGTTACACGCGTTTACACGGTTCGTACCGTGTAACCGTGCCCAGCCCTACCCTCTACCCAAAAAAAAATGAAAATTTAACGAATAGCAGAGTTTCAGAGGGCCTCCTGAAGCATTTCCAAGGATATAGGGGACTAAAAGTAAGATCCTTTTTGGCCTGAAAAAACGCTAGTGTCCAGACACACGTAAGGAGCGGTATTTCGTTCAAAACGTTCAGTTGAAAAAAGGCCGACAAAAAGGTTACGGTGCTGGTATATTTTTTACTGTTTCTGTTGTTTTAACTAAAGATTGAGAAAACGTCTATAAACTTGCCGGCCTTGGTTTTCAACTATGTAGCATCCTGGCGCGGCGGATACATTTAAAATATGCTTCACTAGCTCAATGCACCACTTCGCTCACAATGAATTAAACCAAAACTATAAACAAAACAATCACCCGTTCTGAGACAAGGCAATGGGTACACGGCTTGTCCTACAAACGGATCTGCACCAATATAGTCGTAGTCCAACACTGTAAAGCGTAGCAAAGCCACCTCAGGGCACTGAATGTCAAACTCGAATGTCTGATTCCAGACTGGATTTAGGCCTGAAACATACTCATAACAGGTACATTTACGCTTATTGCCACTAGACTACTTACGCTCATGAGAATAGTTACACACTAAAATGCCTAAAAATAAATGACATTCCTAAACTTTGGATTAGAATAAATTCAGTCCGTTCAGTCGGGCACAGAAATGTCCCTTCGGGCACAGAAATGTCCCTCAAGCTACTTGACTTGGCGTGCCAATCTTGGCTATGTTTGTGTTCAGAGCTCAGCAGTAAAATAGTTATCCATAACGGTCTAATCCGAACCCTTAATAGGCAAAAAAACCACCGTACCATTGTAATTAACAGGCTGACTTTTCACACTTCGACAATCAAAGCTCAAGCCCAGTACTTCAATTTCCACCGTCGGACTGACAGTGCCCCCTCGCACTTTTTCTCTGGGCTTGAAAATATGCCGGCCAGCAAGCACGGAGATAGTCAAAATGACTGACTCATTGCCAACCATGGAGCATTTGTCGCTGGGGTCGAAGCCGTCGTCATTCATGTAGGGCGGTTTCAGCACATAACCACAGCAGCCGTTGGCCAGAAAACGTCCTGAATAGAATACATTTCAGGTGTCTTATTCAGAAGAGACTAAATTGAAGTCTGACCAAAAAAATATCCTAAACACCTAACTTTAACTTTAAATTAAAGTTATTTTAACAAATTTCTGTAAAAATACTTGATTTTCTACGTCTTACTTTAACTTAATGACCGCCTAAGCCTTACTTTAAATAAAAATGACAGCCCTACTTTAAATACCTGCTGAGTAAAAATCTCGTACTAGACTCACAACTTCACAACACACCTTGATTCAGCTGCATAGGCTTGTCAGGGGTTTGGTAGTTCAGGGCCACCATTTGACAGCCAGCGTTCCACATGGCCATCGGACTGAAGTTAGCCGAGTTCACCCGAGTGCCGTTGGGATAGACGCGGCTGAACTGGTGTCGATTGAATCGCACCAGGCCCTGGTCCACCAGTTTGTCAAACTTCGAATCGGAAAAGGAGCACATTTCAAAGAAATCGCCCGGGATTTTGTTTCGATTGAAAGGCACAGCCTGACAGTAGACAACCAAATCGGACAGCTGACTGGCGATACGCATTTGGCTTTCGTGGCGTTTCAGGGTGGCCACTTTCTCATGCACTTCGCCACTAACCTGAAAGAAGTTTTGTAAAAATAATCTACATGGCTTACACAAGCTATTCCACTACTATTTAGTGCACCTCATATTTTCTCCCCGACAAATTTATGTTTGTTATGTCCCCAAAAACAAAGCCTAGGCAAGGTTAGAAAAATTTGCAAAATTTATTCGACCCACGCCCAACAACCTATAGTCCCTTCCTGTTAAATACTGAGCTTTAAAATCTCCCTCTCCAACATTTTTCTGTGCTCCCCGTCAAACTATGAACACAAATGTCTGCTGCTTAATTTCAGTCATAACTCAGAATTCATCCCTAAGGATAAAACAAGTACGCTCAACATCCGCATACGTACTACGTACGTAGTCAAAAGTCCATGTCTGACTAACAATTAAATTAATGGCTAAATCCGATAAAAACAGCAGGCTTAAATCAAGTTTAACTTTTTCTTATCGGCCTAACATAAACTCGTTTAGTTCGATAAAGAAATGGATCCTTTGACAGAGTAACTTTGACAAAATATATACCTCGAGCAAGAGGTTGACCCATTGATTTCTTTCTTCTGCCGTGGAGGCTGACAGCTGCACGATTCGTTCGTCCATCCGAATCAAAAACATGTAACCAGAATCATTGTTCATGCAAATCGCTGAAACAGAATGTAGTAGAAAACTCAGTTTACGGGTACCATTTGAGAACAAATTATTGGCACAGTACTGTGGAGGTAAAAATCCACCAGATTTTTAAAGGAATTTTATTACTAGACAATAAGGCTAAATTTTTTGGACTCAATACTTTAAGCTGTTTCTTGACAAATTGACAATACCAGATTTGGTGACAGTTTGAACAGAAAAACACACGGTCAACAATCAACATGTTTGTTTTCACCAACACTTGCAATAAATACAAAATACATAAAACTGGAGTGACCGACAGCGGGAGATACGCGCGCCTTACCAATAGGAGCAAAGTGGAAGTGAAAAACCAAAGTATCTATCAATGTAACAATGCAATTTAACTCTATTATGGAACTCTATGCAACGCTTTCGAGTCCTACGACTATAAACATTAATTCATAATAATCATTCATGATAGTGTGAGACGGGAACACTATACTCTGTAACACGATTCACACTGTTGCCTCATGTAGATGCGTTAATTATTAACTTCACTTAATTCAATTCACAGTAGCTAAGTTAAAACTACAACAAAAAAGCTTAAAATTTACTTGTAGGCAATCTAGAGACATCAGTATTATCATCAGGCCCGCTTTCCACCAAGCAATTGACGAGCTCAAATTTTCCGACACATTTCGAATCCGAGTTGGATGTCATGGTTTCGGCAGTAATTTCCTCCACATAAACTGCCGGGAAAATACCTCGTTTGCCTTTATAATCGCCAGTCCACCAATCATCATTATCCTGCAATATAGGAGATTCAGTGCTACGGCGAATTTTTGCGCTAATTGGCTAGTTTTTTCAGAATACAAAAAATAAGTCTGAACAATGTCAGCTTTTTAGCGGGCATATTTTTACGAAATATAAGTCTAAAATCTGATGGCGAAATCATGCAGAAAACCTTACAATAATCATAAGTCATAACGCATGTACCAACACGATAAAGGAATGCACTGTCACAAGTCACAACACAGAACACACGTCACAGAAAATACACAGCCATCTTACAACAATGCGTAGCGATGTGGGATGTCCCCATGGAAAATCTATAACTACGACTCCACATCCACAATATATTTCAGATGTAGACGTCTCCTTACCGTACCACAGGACACTAGTGCTGCGTACGTATATGACGACTTTACAACCATAAAAAGGAAAAGGAAATGGTGTGGTATTATATCAAAATTAATGTCGACCCAATTGCGAAGCTTCTTACAATTTAATATTACATAGTTTGTACAGCAAATGTTTCCAGCTTTTTTCATTCATTATCACTGTCCTCAACAACATACCTTTGTAACGATATGTATTTCAGCGTTGACAGGGAAGCTAAGCTCGTCACTGGTTCGGCCGTTGTAAGAATACTTAGCTCTGGCTTTTCCTTGTTCCAGAACCAAATAAGTTCCACTGGCAGGGACTGATGTTAAACCTGAAACAATAATTACAACAAGTCGTACCAAGCAATCAGCATTATCAAAAAATCAAAAAACTATCCATATTATTGCGCCTAAACTATCGTACTACCACAGTTGTGAAGCTGAAAACAGACAAATTGACTGGTGCATAACTCACTAAAAATATGCCGGAACCGTACATTGCAACTATTGATACTTTATAACAAAGGGAATATATACCCTATATAGGTATAAGCAAGAGGTAGAGGTATAAGTCAAAACAATAGGAAGGTCATAACAAAAATCAAGCAAAATTGAAATAATATCGACTATTTTTAGAACCTTACATGTAACGAAGTCAAAATTTGGGAATGGGCCTTTCCGGTCAAACTTAAGGGATCCCGCTTCCTTGATCAACAAAATAGCGTAAATTTTGCAAAAACCAGCGTTTTCCCCCTTTTCCTCGAATTTTCGGGACCCTCTATTTTGAAACGTGCTCCCATCCCCTTCTCTTACGTATGATCAGAACTACTACAAACTTCATTCATATTATCGCCATACTTTGATAATTTTCGATAGTTTCCTGGTTAACGGGAAACTTCAGCGGAACACCGTGATAAAATTGATGTCTCGAATAATATTCCACCAGTTTGCACAGATTTTCAAACTGAAATCGACTGACAATGAATAGTCTGCCTTCAGTTTTCAAGCGACAATGCTTAATTTCTCCATCCACGCGCAGAGACAGGGTATACGTTTCGTTGTCGGTGGAGGATTTTCTCAACAGAAACGCGCCATCCTGTGGATACATGTTCAGTAAATTTTCTGCTTCGCGACGGCTAATATCACCGGCATACCTAAAATAGGATAACACATTGTAAACACAGCCGAACACTTATTAGATACAGCGTATCCACACTGTACAGACAAAGAACACTTATTAGAGAAGTAGCAGAATATATACATATTATTCTATGATATACTCAACCATACTTCATCATAAGTCCGTGCGAGTTGTTCACGAAGAAAGTGCCATTTGCAAACATTCCATTATCACATCAAGCCAGAAAAGGATTCGAATATTCCACTTAACAAAAAACTGATAAAATCACGATCAAAGTGAAATAACGATGGGCTACTCAGTTGCAGTTACTTTATTCTCATCAAAAACAAAATAAAAATGATATCTAGCCGGTCAAAGTACAATAACGGAACAACTACACTGTCTCAAGACGTGTCTTTCTTATAGACGTGATACCAGCCAGCCCTACCATGGCTGTCCCTCGTGAGGAGAAGGCTGTGGGCAAGGAATCTTGAGTCGTATCGAGAAGCCAGGCGTATTTAAAGGCCGTTCTTGGTAGTAGGAGATAAGCTCAAATAAGGTTTCAAATTTTCGCGTTTCATGCACGAAATATTTCCTTTCACAGGCTATTTGGCAGGTTCGCACGCGGATATGGTGAGGCTGAGCTGAAATAATACTACATATCTAATAGCACATTTTGTGGGAAAATAATACCAACCTTTTGACAAAAGGATCTTAAAAAAGTAAAGCTCCAATCATAAAAATGCAGGCCGTCGAGGGTACAGAATCGGAAGTGGAAATTTAGATCGAAGTGGAAACATCACGGACCACAAATTTACAAACACATGTCAGGTTATACTACGGTAAAACTGACAAAGTGACACACTAACCAGTGAGTTAAGCAAGCAGTTGGTGACGATTCATCATACACATCATATTATGACAGTAAAAAACAAGGAACACTAAACCAGAGTTGGAGGGGTCTGTGTCTGTAATGCTCCCTCCCCAGAAAAAATTCAGTTTTAGGCATTAAGTGCATTCGAAAATATCCAAATACATCCTGACTAACATTTATGCATGAAAGAAATGGTGTAGTCGCCCACAAAGTTGCCCGAGTATCGAACCAAGAAGACCGCTTCTCCCAGCTTTGCGTTGCGACGCAGCAGTCGCACTGCGTCTTCTCTCGAAATACGACCATGATACCAAATTTCAGAAATATGCAACTCATCAGGCGATGCGGCAAACTCATCATCGTCGTCATCGTTGCCGTTCTGGGACGCGAAGTCATTGTCCTAAAAGAAAAAATTAAACTTGTCAACTTGATGGAATTATTGAAAGCTATAAAATATTTTTGCTATAATTCGAAAAACATGCTTGAGACGGAGGGAGCTATACAAAGGTGAAAAAATCAAGTTACAATAATCACTTTAAATTTGCCAAAAAGATATGTTCTTTTGCACATCGCAGGTCAGAATAACCAATACCAGAGCGGATACAAATCAAATTTTAACTAAATTCTCCTTTCTGCAACTTTTTCATATCTTGACTTCGACTTCGGGTTTCAAGACTAAATGGAAAATTAGAATCTTGTTCTTGCTTTACATCTTCGAGTTCAATAATCAATCGGAGTTAGACAGACCCAGGAAGGACGCCACGACTTTGGTTTGGGCGCAGAGGTAGCCCAGTGGAAAGTTTAGATCGTTTGGCGCAAACATGGCAGGCAGAGCCTGAGTTGTAGTCTAATTGAAAGAATATAAGCAGTTTGCGATGGTTCTGTCGAAGTTATTGCTTTCTAAGCCGGTATGCATAAAAACGTTTTTACGACGTAAAAATTTCAGAACAAAAAACACGGTGAACGTAACACTACAGGGAATGAAAAGTGAAGCTTTTTACTGAAAATTTTGCACACGCACGTAACAAAATTCGTTAGCTATCATCCACCTTGCAGAAAACAAAATATTTTCTTCTATCATCCATAGACCTCTTCCATAAACAAACAAACAAGCACGTTAACAATAATTAAAAAACAACTGCTTTTACGACAAAATCTCTCTCTATTGGACTCACATCGTCTCCGTCACCGGCATTGCGAGATCGATTAGGAATATCACAGTAGTAGAGTCGGTCAGACGTCAGCACAAACAGATAGTCGCGCCATTGACGCAGATTGGCATCGAACATCTTCAGACAGCCCTTGTAGCGAGTGTCCGGACAGACGAACATCTCTGAGTCTGAAAAAAACGGAAAAACAGCTCAATTTGAGAGCAGCATACAGTTAGTTAGCTGTTTGTAGCTGAAATTGATACAATAGTGTAAAGAGAACTATACAGGACCCGAGTAAAGTTGAAATAAACTTTGTGTGGACAAAAATTTCGTTAACAAACTGATACAAACAACCAAAACAACATTGACAGCTTTCAAAATCCAATTCAATCAAATAGTTGTTTACCAGGAATAGTCTCATCTCCCATGGAGAGAGGCGACGACAGGTTTGGCTCAGTCATCTTTCTTTCCGGATTGTCCACTGGCAATTTTTTGTGTTTCAGAATGATCTTTCGCTTCAGCTGATTTGGCGATGGCAAGTGATCGGCGTTAGGATCAACTGGGGCTGTGAGCAAATAATCCCCAAGAATTTCCTAAAAGCCAAATCAGTAGTCAGGAAAACAGATTCCCAGATTCGAGATAGCTTGTTAACAGAGCTGAATAATATAAACCTAGTATATTGTACGAAAAAAAAGAGATAAGGCCGACAAACAAAACAAGCAAAAACGCTGTAGTGCGGTCTCTGATAAAACTACAGATAGTGTTACCTTGAAATGTACAGCCATTTGTCTTTGAAAGGGTAGCGAGCAATTATCTTCAATGCTGAGAATCACAGGGTAGTCTGAGGTGACAAAGGCGTATTCGCGTATTGTGCGCAGCACTTCGGGGAACTGTAGTTTGGAGGTGAGCGTATAGCCGTGATAGATCACGATCTGGGGCGTGGCCCCCTCTTCGCCGTCCCAGCAGTCCAGCTCGATGCAGCGACAGCCCATCATCAGCACCCGAGAATAGGCATCCAGGGATGATTCGCTTTTCAACTGGTCACCTGTGAAATGTTAACAAAGGACCTTTAATAATTATACTATTCTTTTGTTAATTCTTCAAAGTGGGTCAGATTAACTGTAGATGTAGATTAACTTCAGTAATACAACAAAAAAATTGACGAAAGTATATAAAACTTTGCAGAACCATTAAGCGTTGTCACCGGCATTTATTTGCAAAAGTTTATAAAGATAAGTTATTCCTATATTGAGTCCTCATTAGCTTTTTTTACTTGATTTATCAGCGTAGTAATAACTGCCTTTTCATCAAAAGCAAAACTAACCAGTAAGATAAGTATTATGCGATGAGGCAATGAAATATTCACACATTGGTCGGTTCATATCCTGACACACATTATCATGTTCTTTATTCCAGATGGAATTATGACGCGAGAAAAGATAATCCAAGAATTCTTCCCTTCTGAGAAATAAGTTCTCCTCAAGATTATTATTATTCGCAGTCGTATTCACAGGTGATGTGCACAGTTTCACATAATCAGTGACGAGAGATTTACAGGCAATACGCTCGGCCAGGGCAACAGCTCCTTGTTCCCGTTCAAGAAATTGCTGAAACTTCTCAAACTGAATGACAGATCCATCGATAGATAAGTGAGAAAAGTGAGATGAGAATAGGGAATGAACGTAGATCAGATTGCGATACATACTGCAGAAATCCTCCACACCGATGCGAGTTTTTGAGCCAAGCAAGCCCGGAGAAGAGCTAGTGCTGCTGACAGAGGAAACGGTACTGTCGTTGCTGCTGCGCCGCTGGTCAGGGGAGCTGATCGACTGAGGCTGTCGGAAGCTGGAGCCTGAGCTGCTCAAAGTACGCTCGCAAATGTCCCGAAACTGCTTCGAATCTAGCTGACAGTGAATTCGCCTGAACCATGCCTTCAGCTCCTTGGGAGTCACATAGCCCGGAGACAGCGGATTTTCCATGGACTGGAAACACTTGAACAGCCATCTGTTAACCTGAAACATTAAATAAGCATGTGCGTCTATATACATATCAATTTCTCAATCACCTCACCTCATACATGTATACGGTGTTTCGGTCTGGGGGGAAGGGCTTATGCCGACGCTTCGTGGGCTTGAAGACAAAAACGCAAAAACTTTCAATTTTGCCTAAAAATGAAAATTTTTTCAACAAATATATATATGGGTATTTTTAGCAATTTGTTAGATAGTCATTTGGTCATTTTTGAAGAATTTTCCAGCGATCTGAAGCGATTTTTTAGTTTTCGGCACCTTTTTTAGTGCTAAGCAGGGGGCTTGCCCTGATGGGTCAAATCTGAGAGGGGCCTTGTACCAGAATTTCAATCTGGGGGTGGCTTGCCCCCCCATGTACATCTGTGCTCCACCTCCACCTAAACAAAGAATGTAAATAAAGCATGAAAAACACGTACATGACAGTGCTAGTATATTATAAATTATAATATACTAGCACTGTGATTATAATTTATAATTGATATTATGTATACACCGGATTGGCTTGGCGTTGGCCACACATCTTCGAGCAGATTCCTTCACCAGACGAAACGGATAGTTTTTGTAGAATTTTGAAGGAAATGCTATTTTCCGTCTAGTGTTTGACGCTAAAATATTTTAAATACTCAGTCTCAGTCAAAGCAAGGGCGTCACTGTTGCACATAGCCAAAATAATGAGAAATCTCACGAAAAAATATGGCACACGTCCATCTATATACATCTACGTTCTACGTATACATAATACATATGTATATATATATGCCTACATTTATTTTATTGCAATGTAAATATATGAACCTGGCAAGGATAGGGCGCAGAATATGCTTCATAGACTAAATATCGTAGACCCTCCATCCATAGTCGGCAAGCTTCTGGCGTATCGAACATGCAGTAGAGCATGTTCAGCACAAAGGACCGACCGTGAAAGATAATGAGAAATTTGGTCGGATGAAAGTTGGTCACTTCTCGATCCCGTTTCCATCTGTCTGACAGTAGTCGCGACAAACCCAGCTTATAGTCCAAGCTTGACACCTCCTGAAATAAAAATGTAGAAAACACTGCATGGCTATAAACATGTATATATATGTTTACAGCATTGCAGTGTTACACCAAACAAACAGCATCAGGAAGAATTTCTCAATACTCATAGTCTGAACTACTATATACAGTACTGCACAAACTGTTCTTATAGAGCAAACTATATAAATCATGCATAATAATTCTTTCATCCTTTCACAATTTTTAAAACTCGAGCCTTGAACATAGGTCGAGATTCTGCGAAATTTGACTATGCGCACAACTGGCGGTTTCAGGACGAGAGGTGCACAGCTCTCATCCCGAAAGAATATTATATATGAGCAGAAAAGCTTTTTGGTTTTGCGACAACTCCGCTTTTTTAAACATTTTCAATTTTTCTGTCGTTTTTATTTTTTCCATTCGTTTGCGCGTAAATTATTTAAAAAACACATCGATAAGGTCAACTGACAGCAGTTGGTCAGTCCTCTCTCCTCTCCCCCAAATCGAAGGGATTCCTTTACGTGTTAAACTTATTGACCCTAATAATAGCGCCAGTCACGCACACTATACAAAACTTTATAAGAACCAACTTTGATGTCCACAACATCAATAGGTTTTTGCGGTTTACTGGAAGAAGACGATGATTTGGGGGGACTTTTGACATCGTCTGACGACTGGAGTGAAGGATCGTCCAATTTCAGTAAATGAATCTGTCTTGAGTCCAATCGCAGGGTCAACTGTCGGGGAACCGGGTTCCAAGGAGGTTTGGATCTCAGGCGAATGACCCTATGACCTTTCTCCATTGCAGCTAGAGTGCTTTGAATATCAATCTCTAGGGGACTGTAAAAATCTCGTTTGGCCCCAGTGGAGAAATAAAACGACCGGTTACCCTTCTCGTCCCGGGAAGGAATCTTACCGGCCATCTTCTTTCACTGAAACAAAAACTAATATGACAGGTGGGGAAAATTGGCCAAATTCACAAGAATGGTGCTACGCCATTTATATAATTATTTGAAGGGGTGGAGCAAAAATATTGAGGAACTAAGAAAGTTCTCTTGCACACGCCACCCCAGCTACGCCAGTGGTCGTCGTTGTCGTGGTCGTAAGTTAGGGTCAGCTTGGATTGTCAACATTCTTAGTGGTCCAAAGAAGCGAGTCCGGTTGAATAATGAGTGTTCCAATTGGGTCTCTGTAACTAGCGATGTTCCCCAAGGCTCTACATTAGGTCCCACATTATTATTAATCTAAATTAATGACCTAGCTACTGTTGTTTCTTCTGTCGACATATATAGTCAGACGACCTGAAATTATACTTCGCTTTTAACCCATGTATAAAACTTGTATAAAATGTATAAAATGTATAATGTATAAAACTTTGTAAACCCATGTATAAAACTTTTAAATTATACTTCGCTTTTAACCCAATAAAACCCATTTCGGGTTTTAACCCATTTGATTCAGATGTTTCAGAGTCATTGATTCACTTGGGGACCCGCCCTAATAAGGGCTATCTATCTACGTACATCGACATTCGACTGCATCGTTTTATTTTATTTTATTCTCTGCTTTGGAATTACCCATATTATAATTTGAATTCTTTCTTGCTGCTTTATTTTGCTTTCACGCGTATCGCTTCTATAACTGCTTTGCTATTATTTCTTTAATTTTATTGGCGAAACGCTTACTTTTGTTATTATTTCGCTTACGAGCTCTGTTTACCTTCAGTCTGCGCCTAATTTTATTATTATTTTGCTATCGTTACCATTAATATGACAACGAGAAAGGGCAGCAAAACAAAGGAATCCCTGAAATCTGCTGTTAATCCGTGTCTAAAGTGCTCGAATGAGGTTTATGAACGAGACCCAAGTGTACAGTGCGAAGTATGCAACCAATGGGCACATGCGGCGTGTCTGCAATGGTCTGACGATCATTACAAATTTGCTTCGGAGTGCAAGGGTTTTCATTGGGCCTGCAGTAACTGTGATGACCCATATCTGCTTGGCAAAATACGCAGTCTGGAGGAAAAAAACGCTGAATTCGAAAGGCGTATAGCGCTGATAGAGGGGACTCCCCGAACCTCCACTGGTGGACCTGCTGCATTGCCAAATATTGACTATTTGAAACAAATGATAGAAGAGATTGTGACGAAAACAGTTGCTCAAACAGTTGATAAATTGATGAACTCGGTGCAAGAAATAGTCGAAAGACAGAGTAAACGTGACAATTTGGTTCTTGTCGGTGCACCGGAAGGCTCTACGGAGTCAGATAAGTTGTTAGTTGAGAAAATATGTGATACGGCTCACGTAGCTCGCTCATCATTAATAACTAGTTTCCGTGACGGACGTATGCCAAATCAGCCAAATAAATCACGGATAATGAAGCTAAAATTCTCTGACCCTAATGCACGCAGAAATGTGCTGACAGGGTTCAACGGTTTCAAAAACTCTATTCCCGGACTGGAGAATGCCTACATACGACCGGATATGACCTGGCAACAAAGGCAAGAGGACTATTCTTTACGGCAGGACTGCAAAGCACGTCGAGCCAACGGCGAAAAAGTGGTTGTCCGAAATGGCCAAATTGTTGCTGATTATTCGAAAAACTAAAAATTGCTGGCCTTCACCCTTATCAGCCCATTGTCTCTAAGTGTGTACTCCTCAATGCACAATGTTTAAAAAATAAGCTTATTGATTTTAGTTTCTGCTTTGAAAATTCTGAATTTGAGGTAATTTTTGTAACCGAAACATGGTTCGATAGTAGTGATGTTTCTATTCTGGAAAAAAACTCGCGATTTAGCCTCTTGAGAGCTGACAGAGAAGGGCGTGGTCATGGTGGAGTCTGTGCTTTTGTGGCCAACTCTCTTTCTACCATTGCTGTAGCTTCTGTGTGCATAAATGGATTTATTGAATGCTTATGTTTTGACATTATTCGAGCAAACTACAAGCTTAGATGTGGCATTGTGTATAGGTCTCCTGCATGCTCTGTTGAAAATGATAACATATTTTTTCAGTTTCTCAGAGATACATTTGTTTGTGCTAATCATGTTTTGCTATGTGGAGATTTAAACTTACCTCAGATTAACTGGGAAAATTATTTTTCTGCAGATACTGTCTCAAATATGTACCTTGACCTGTTTAGCCAGTTAGGGCTTAAACAGTTTGTTCACTCTTGTACCAGGGAACACAACATACTTGATCTTGTTCTATCCAATGAAGAGTTGCTTGTTTTTGACTTAGTAGTAGATGAACCTTTTTCTACGAGTGACCATAATTCTGTTAAATTTTCAATTGACTTACCGACTACACTACACCGGTGCGAGAGTGTATATCCAGATTTTGCGTCTGCTGATTATGATGCTATTTTGTACTTTTTGAACAGTTTAGACTGGACGGACATGTTCGGTAATTGCACATCAACTGAAACTATGTGGTTAATTTTCTGTCAGATAATGCAACACTGTATTGACTGCTACGTACCGATCAGGGTGGTGCGCAAAAATAAACCAGTTTTCCCGTGGTCTGTTGAGACTAGAAAAGCTTGGACAAGAAAAAGGAACCTGTGGAAAGCATATAAAAAATCAAACTCACTAGAAAGTTTTCGTAAATATAAACTTGTTGCAAGATCCGCCAGAAAATTAACTAGAAGGGATGTGCATGTACGTGAAAATAATGTGCTTGTAAATTCCAATCCTCAGCAGTTGTACAAGTACGTGAGATCCAAGTTTTTACATGATGAGTCGATACCAGCGCTTCAATATAACGGTACAACTGCTGTGTCTGATTGCGAAAAAGCAAATCTCTTAAATAAATTGTTTGGATCTGTATATCAGCCTGACAATGGTAGACTCCCTCATTTTGAAACTCTCACTGAAAATAGTATTTATCACGTAGATTTCTCAGTGGAGCGTGTTTTTGACAAGCTTAAAAATTTGAGCAATAAAAAGTCAAAAGGTCCAGATGGTTTATCGCCGTTTTTTCTTAAGAAAATTGCATCAGCAGTCTGTCAGCCGCTCTCATTAATTTTTGAAAAGTCTTTTAATTGTGGGAACCTACCAAAACAGTGGCGGACCGCTCATGTAATTCCAGTATTTAAGAAAAAAGGTAGTAAGTCAGATCCGAAAAATTATCGACCCATAAGCCTGACCGTGGTCTGCTGTAAAGTTATGGAGTCTATTATTGTTGATGATTTAAAACATTTCTTATATGCTGAAAATTTAATCAGTCCATATCAGCACGGGTTTTTAAAACATCGGTCAACTTTTACTAATCTGCTGACGACACTAAGCAGTTGGTTTCTGGCTAGAAATGAAAATAAATTTATAGATTGCATATATTTAGATTTCGCACGAGCCTTTGATTGTGTATCACACGAAAAACTGTTGTATAAAATTGCTGCGTATGGCATAAGAGGGACTTTATTAAAATGGATTGAAGCTTTTTTAACTAATCGAACCCATCGAGTCAAAATTAAAAACGAACTGAGTACTGTTGTCAGTGTAACTTCTGGAGTCGCACAAGGCTCAGTTCTGGGGCCTTTATTATTCGCACTGTACGTTAATGATTTGCCTTATCAAGTGAGCAGTACCATAGAAATGTACGCTGATGATGTTAAATTATTTAATCAAACTGATGCTAATTGTCGTCAAAATTTATCGCTTCAGTCAGATTTGAACAGAATCTGGAATTGGTCACTTGAATGGCAGATGAACTTGGCTGTTGAAAAATGCTTTAGTTTTTGTTTTGGCGCTCGACACATTCCTAATCTATTTTTTGTTAATGGCACGGAGTTAGAACACAGAAAAACTGTGAAAGATTTAGGCCTACTCTTGAGTCAAAACCAGAAATCTTCTGAGTATTGCTCATCTATCGCCAGAAAAGCAAATGTCTTGGTTGCCCAGATATTTCGGTCTTTTACTAGTCGTGATAAGCATTTTCTTGTGCAGCTGTTTAATGCCTATGTTCGACCGTTGCTAGAATATAACTCAGCTCTATGGAGCCCATATCTTTTAAAAGATATTGATACGGTCGAAAAAGTTCAACGATCTTTCACAAAACGTTTCGCTGACATTAGAAATTTATCATATATTGGTAGACTGCATGTTTTGAACATGCTAAGTCTTGAGCATCGTCGGATTGTAACTGATTTAATAATTGTCTATAAAATTGTTCATAAAATTATTGATATCGATTTCCACACGGTTTTTGTACACACTGCGAATCCAAGTCTACGCCGACACTGCTTTCAAATACGTCCTATGGTGTGGACCAAAAAAGAAAGTATAAAAAATTTCTTTATTTGGCGGGTGACTACCGTGTGGAACTCGCTACCAGATCATGTTGTTTCAGCGCCTTCTCTAAACACATTCAAAGCACGACTCCAAACAGTTGATTTAACGAAATTTTTACGTGGGCGGGGTGTAAAGTGACCAGCAAATGGTTGTCCTCTGCCCTACTTTGCCATAGATATATATTTTTTTTCTCTAATTGTTTTTTTTTGCGCTATTTCTCACAATTTTCTTGTTCTGTGTTTTTTTTTATACTAATATTTTACTATATATATCTCCACCTACATAAAAATTGTGTTTATTTTCTTTAGGAGTCACATGCGATTCTGTAGGTGTAGACATCTTGTACTGTAATCAGTTATTTACGATATTATACACCCATGCATATACTGTACGGTATATATGTACTTTATATATATTCTTTTTTTTTTGTCTTCGCTCTGTGTTTCTGTTCTTGGCAAAGTAAAGCATTTTTTCTTTCTTTCTTTCTTTCTTTTAATAAAAATCATTAGACCACAGATCTCTGTGACCTGGCCACTAACTCACTTTGGATGGAAAACTGGCAACTGTAGCTGTAAGGTTAAAACGCTTAGCGGTCACGTTAAAACGAACGGACGTTAATTTCCAAGTATGCCCTTGTGTTGGGTAAGAACTAGATGGTTTCCAGAGAGTAAACAATAGGTCAGGATGAATGTGAAGATAATCATTCAAAATTTTATATATAGGTCAAAATAAAGTCCTTATGTTTTACGTCGAGTTTAGAAAGACAGAAGGCCTACACAGGAAAACCAGTAAATCTGAATTATCTGTAAATTTTTTTCTATTATTTTTCAGATGTTTTTTACCCTTTCCATTCAGAGACTTTTTACAGACTTTCAGAGGAATTTCAGATAAATTTCAAAGAAATTCAGGGGAAATTCAGAGAATTTCACCCAGAATTCAGAGACTCTGAATTTTAACTGAAAAAAATGTCACTGGCTTTTAAGATACATTTCAGATATTTTTAAAGGAGTTTCAGAAATAATTCATAAGATTTTCACAGCTGTAAAAAGTAGGTAAATTTTATTTGAAATTCGTGTAAAAAGTATCTGAAATTTATCTGAAAAGCCAGTGACATTTTTTCAGATAAAATTCAGAGTCTCTGAATTCTGAGTGAAATTCTCTGAATTTCTCCTGAATTTCTCTGAAATTTGTCTGAAAGTCAGTAAAATGTCTAAATGGAAAGGGTAAAAACATCTGAAAAATCTGCAACCGAAAAAAAAATTACAGAAAATGCAGATCCCTGGTTTTCCTGTGTATATACCAGCTTGCCATTTTGCATCTAAAATTGGCCCCAAGCCCAAACGGTCAAGATTCGGTCGGGGGGGAAAATTATTTTTGTCCATAAATCGCTTTCCACCCCATCTTTGTAATAAAAATATAGAACCCCCATCGTCAGCCAATTGGCTTGCAAGCCCCCAATCAAAAACCCTCAGGGGTAGAATAAGCCGGAAAAACGGCACTTTTTCGACTAATGATTCGCAGTCCCCCTACATCCCCCAATCCAGGGGGGGTCAAAATTGAACGCTCTTTCGAATAGGCTAGGGTAGATGTTTGTAGAATGTAAGCTTCAGCTGAAAACTTATCTAAAAAATATATAAACTTTACATGAAATTTTTCGCGCGAAATTGGATTTAACTAAAAATACCTACTGCTACCACTGAAAGAGTCACCTCTAAGCTACTAAATGCTGAAAAAATTTTGTAAATTGGTTCAGGCTTCCAAAAATTTCAAACCTTTTTCTAAAGCGACCCAGGTCAGGCTGACTGAAGCGGTACAAAACAAGTAAGGCTCAGTTCAAATTTCGGGCTATAGCTGCAAAATTCTTTAAAATATAGAGCTAGCTGGAGTATTTTAGTGCAACAAAGTTATTTCTGATTCTTCTTAGCAGGTTTTTCATTCAAATTAGGCCTCAGGCTTAGGCTTAGGCTCAGTGCTTAAGCTTAGCGCTTAGACTCGGAGTTCAGGCTTAGGCTTAGTGCCAGTGGTGTACCCAGGGGGGGGGGGGCTAGGGGGACATCAGCCCCCCCTTCGCGATTTTAGCCCCCCCTTCGCGATTTCAGCCCCCCGAGTTTTGGGCGAAATGAATATTATTACGACTTTCGACATCTTGACAATTTAGATGAATAAAAGCGGCAAAATTTGACATATACAATCAAACATAATTTAAATTAAAAAATATGACATATATATACAGTATACACACAAGGAAAACTAAATGAACATGCATGCAAAAATGCAACTTACACTTCCAACTGGCTTGAAAATAAACGAATGTATAATGTTACATATATTCGCAGAATAAACACGCAAAAATGACTGATAAACCTGCAAAAATACGGTAGCTCCGCCGGGTCAAGGTTCGGCGGGGGGGGCGAAAAATTATTTTTGGCCATAAATCGCTTCCTACCCCATCTTTTAATAAAAATATAGAAACCCCATCGTCAGCCAAGCCCCCAATCTGATCTCTAGCCCCCAAAATAGCTGTCGCCCCTTTTAATAAAAATCTAGAGTGAAATGATTAGTGTTAATAGGCCCCCAAAATAGCTGTCGCCCCTTTTAATAAAAATCTAGAGTGAAATTATTAGTGTTAAAACTCTTTGGGGTGGAATAAGTCGGAAAAACGGCATTTTTTCGACTAATGATCCGGAGTCCCCCTATATCCCCCAAACCTAGGGGTGGTCAAAATTGAACGCTCTTTTGCATAGGCTAGGTTAGAAGTTTGTAGGATGTAAGCTTTAGCTGGAAATCAAACTTTGTCCAAAAATTAAACTTTACATGAAATTTTTCGCGCAAAAATGGATTTAGGCAAGAATACTGAATCAAATGAAAACCTGCTGCTACCATTGAAAGAGTAACTTCTAAGCTACTAAATCTGAAAAAATTGTGCAAATCGGTTCAGGCTTTGAAAAGTTACAAAACTTTTTCTGAAGCTACCAGGATCAGGCTAATTGAAGCGTTACAGCGCAAGTACGGTTTAGTACAAATTCCGGGCTATAGCTGCATTTCTTTTCAAAATATGAAGCTTGTTGGAGTTTTTTAGTGCGGTAAAGGTATTCCTGATGCTTCTTAGCAGTTTTTTTCTTGAATTTAGGCCTCAGACTTAGGCTTAGTGCTTAGGCTGAGGCTTAGAGCTTAGGCTCAGGCTTAGGCTTAGTGCTTATGCTCAGGCTTAGTAGGTGGGCTAGGAAAGGCTTAGTCTTAGTTGCTTGCATCAAATAAAAGGATATATGCTACTGTGGAATCATAAATAAAGCTGCCCTTTTGAACCGAATTTGGCTATCAGCGCCAGCGTGATGCTGAGCAGCAGTGACGTTTTGAATTCGTATATTTTATGGTATTCTTCATTATTAAAAATTGCTCCTTTTAACTAAAAATGGCTATTGTTCTTCAGAAAATGTAATTAATTTATTGTCTATGCAAAAAGAACCAATAACAATTTATATGTGAGCTCAGTTTAACGATATATACATATTTCGCCTACTATATATTTTGAAAAATTAACATTTTTTGGTATAAATGAGCAGAATATTTTGGAAACAAAGCTGAATTAAATATAATATTATAAGTTACGTTATGATGATCAAACTTAAGACTGATATTACGACTGTATCGGTGAAAATTTTCGAAAATTAGCCCCAGAATGTCGAAAAATGATGATTTTCGACAAAATTTGATTTTTTTTCGAAAAGCACTAAATTCACGTTTTTTTGCTTGGAAAGGGCTAAAAATGAACTCAGCGCGTCCGAAAACCTATAAAAACGTGTTTTTACATTGAAAAAATGGGGTTAAGTGCAGTTGGGGGGGGAAAAATAAGGTGAGGACCTATTTTTTTGAGTAAAGCACCTTGGGGTAAGCATTTTTGCTTCAAGAACCCCTATTTCATTTTTTGGATTTTCTGAGATATGACCCCACGAAATCTGAACCCTCAGTGAGGGACGTTTTCGCAATTTTTTTTCCGAAGCCCTTGTTTTTTTTCGTTCTAATCGTGTCTAAATGGTGTCAGATTATTGTTTACAAATTTTTAGAATCAAAACAAAAGCTCTTTGATCGAGTTCCTTCCGAAAAATTGGCCAAATTCACCAGAATTGTCCAATTTTTTTCACTAATTCAAACTTGGCCTCAATGTAGGCTTGGGCTTAGGCTTAGGCTTAGGGCTTAGGCTTAGTATGGGGCTTAGGCTGAGGCTTAGTGTCAGGCTTAGGCTTAGACTTAGGCTCAGGCTCAGGCTCAGGCGGCTTAGGAACCAAAAATTGCAATTTTCAGGAAAAATCCTGCCAGCTTAGCCTAGAGAATCCTACCAACTAAGCCTAGACGATGCCTTAAAACATCATAACGTAACTTATAATATTTTTTTTGGGGGGGGGGTTTTTTTTTTTTTTTTTTTTTCCTTTTTTTTTTCTTTTGTGTGTTTTTCTTTTTTTTTTTTTGGTTTATATTTAATATTAATTTAATCAGCTTTGTTTCCAAAATATTCTGCTCATTTATACCAAAAAATGTTAATTTTTCAAAATATATATATAGGCGAAATATGTATATATATATCGTTAAACTAAGCTCACATATAAATTGTTATTGGTTCTTTTTGCATAGACAATAAATTAATTACATTTTTCTGAAGAACAATAGCCATTTTTAGTTAAAAGGAGCAATTTTTAATAATGAAGAATACCATAAAATATACGAATTCAAAACGTCACTGCTGCTCAGCATCGCCGAGCTGATAGCCAATTTCGGTTCAAAAGGGCAGCTTTATTTATGATTCCACAGTAGCATATATCCTTTTATTTGATGCAAGCAACTAAGACTAAGCCTTTCCTAGCCCACCTACTAAGCCTGAGCATAAGCACTAAGCTCCTAAGCCTCAGCCTAAGCACTAAGCCTAAGCCTGAGGCCTAAATTCAAGAAAAAAACTTGGTAAGAAGCATCAGGAATACCTTTACCACACTAAAAAACTCCAACAAGCTTCATATTTTGAAAAGAAATGCAGCTATAGCCCGCAATTTGTACTAAACCTTACTTGCGCTGTAACGCTTCAATTAGCCTGATCCTGGTAGCTTCAGAAAAAGTTTTGTAACTTTTCAAAGCCTGAACCGATTTGCCCAATTTTTTCAGCATTTAAGTAGCTTAGAAGTTACTCTTTCAATGGTAGCAGTAGGTTTTCATTTGATTCAGTATTCTTGCCTAAATCCACTTTTGCGCGAAAAATTTCATGTAAAGTTTAATTTTTGGACAAAGTTTGATTTCCAGCTAAAGCTTACATCCTACAAACTTCTAACCTAGCCTATTCGAAAGAGCGTTTAATTTTAACCCCCCCCCCAGGTTTGGGGGATATAGGGGGACTCCGGATCATTAGTCGAAAAAATGCCGTTTTTCCGACTACTCCACCCAAAGGGTTCTTGTTTTTTTGGGCTTTAACACTAATAATTTCACTCTAGATTTTTATTAAAAGGGGCGACAGCTATTTTGGGGGCTAGAGATAAGATTGGGGGCTTGGCTGACGATGGGGGTTCTGTATTTTTATTAAAAGATGGGGTAGGAAGCGATTTATGGCCAAAAATAATTCCCCCCCCCCGCCGAACCTTGACCCGGCGGAGCTACCGTATTTTTGCAGGTTTATCAGTCATTTTTGCGTGTTTATTCTGCGAATATATGTAACATTATCATTCGTTTATTTTCAAGCCAGTTGGAAGTGTAAGACTGCATTTTTGCATGCATGTTCATTTAGTTTTCCTTGTGTGTATACTGTATATATATGTCATATTTTTTAATTTGTAAATTATGTTTGATTGTATATGTCAAATTTTGCCGCTTTTATTCATCTAAATTGTCAAGTGGAAAGTCATACATCTAATATTCATTTCGCCCCTAAGCGCTAAGCTTAAGCACTGAGCCTAAGCCTAAGCCTGAGGCCTAATTTGAATGAAAAACCTGCTAAGAAGAATCAGAAATAACTTTGTTGCACTAAAATACTCCAGCTAGCTCTATATTTTAAAGAATTTTGCAGCTATAGCCCGAAATTTGAACTGAGCCTTACTTGTTTTGTACCGCTTCAGTCAGCCTGACCTGGGTCGCTTTAGAAAAAGGTTTGAAATTTTTGGAAGCCTGAACCAATTTACAAAATTTTTTCAGCATTTAGTAGCTTAGAGGTGACTCTTTCAGTGGTAGCAGTAGGTATTTTTAGTTAAATCCAATTTCGCGCGAAAAATTTCATGTAAAGTTTATATATTTTTTAGATAAGTTTTCAGCTGAAGCTTACATTCTACAAACATCTACCCTAGCCTATTCGAAAGAGCGTTCAATTTTGACCCCCCCTGGATTGGGGGATGTAGGGGGACTGCGAATCATTAGTCGAAAAAGTGCCGTTTTTCCGGCTTATTCTACCCCTGAGGGTTTTTGATTGGGGGCTTGCAAGCCAATTGGCTGACGATGGGGGTTCTATATTTTTATTACAAAGATGGGGTGGAAAGCGATTTATGGACAAAAATAATTTTCCCCCCCGACCGAATCTTGACCGTTTGGGCTTGGGGCCAATTTTAGATGCAAAATGGCAAGCTGGTATATACACAGGAAAACCAGGGATCTGCATTTTCTGTAATTTTTTTTCGGTTGCAGATTTTTCAGATGTTTTTACCCTTTCCATTTAGACATTTTACTGACTTTCAGACAAATTTCAGAGAAATTCAGGAGAAATTCAGAGAATTTCACTCAGAATTCAGAGACTCTGAATTTTATCTGAAAAAATGTCACTGGCTTTTCAGATAAATTTCAGATACTTTTTACACGAATTTCAAATAAAATTTACCTACTTTTTACAGCTGTGAAAATCTTATGAATTATTTCTGAAACTCCTTTAAAAATATCTGAAATGTATCTTAAAAGCCAGTGACATTTTTTTCAGTTAAAATTCAGAGTCTCTGAATTCTGGGTGAAATTCTCTGAATTTCCCCTGAATTTCTTTGAAATTTATCTGAAATTCCTCTGAAAGTCTGTAAAAAGTCTCTGAATGGAAAGGGTAAAAAACATCTGAAAAATAATAGAAAAAAATTTACAGATAATTCAGATTTACTGGTTTTCCTGTGTAGGCCTTCTGTCTTTCTAAACTCGACGTAAAACATAAGGACTTTATTTTGACCTATATATAAAATTTTGAATGATTATCTTCACATTCATCCTGACCTATTGTTTACTCTCTGGAAACCATCTAGTTCTTACCCAACACAAGGGCATACTTGGAAATTAACGTCCGTTCGTTTTAACGTGACCGCTAAGCGTTTTAACCTTACAGCTACAGTTGCCAGTTTTCCATCCAAAGTGAGTTAGTGGCCAGGTCACAGAGATCTGTGGTCTAATGATTTTCTAAAAGAA
>JASANF010012842.1:0-10355 GCA_030248245.1 Trissonchulus sp. WLG1_4 | reverse complement strand
CACCTCTATTATAATACAAAATTGTTAGTCCCAGAGAGCAAGCAAAACCCAATTAAAAATCTGGCCCCGAAGTATCCAAAATATAAATTCACTCCTCTATTTGAAACAAAATTTGCTGCGCAGCAAATACCTAATCATGACAATAAGAAGTTTTACATGTTAGCACTTTGGCGGTCGTCAGGTGTGAGACAAATAAGCGGTTGAATTGTCACCGAAAGGTGGTTTTACTAATTCATGGGTTTACGTACGTTTTTATATAAATTGCACATAATTTCATTACTAATTATCGCCTGATTCGTTACGAACTTCGTAGATTTTCTTAAATTATGATTGTAGCGCAGTTGAAATTTCAAATCTGCAGCGCAGCAGGTATCGGTTTTGCTAAAATTTCAGCTGAGCTAATCCATGATTTAAGAAAATTTACAAAACTCGTAACGAATCAGGCTATATTTTGAAATAAAATTATGTTAAAATTATATAAAAACGTACGTAAAACCACTTTTGTGAAATTCACCCATGTCTTGTAACTGTGCAAGAAATTTAGAGAATTTATAAAAATAAATTACTGTTTACAAAAACTCAATGGTACGAATTAACCCAATCACAAAAGAGATTCAACCCATGTCATTGCAAAAAAGTGACTAAAATCACTGCCCCTCACACACGCGTAAACCCGTACTTGCTCGCTTGCTTGGTTTGAATGTTATGTACTTTCGCATATGTGTACGTCAGAAGGTCAACAAAGGTCGCCACTCGCCAGTGTTAATGAGTTAGTTAGTGAGTGTTAATTACAAATGCGAATTGCTAGTGAACCCGGAGTAGACTTCGTATAGCACGCGGGGAAAAATCCTAACCTTTTTTTGGAGGAAAAAACCCACCCCGGTTCCGAAACTTGTGTGCGTGAAATAGGTCCAAAGATTAGTATAGTCTCTGCAAGCAAAAGTATATAAGCGATATTCATTAGGGGTCTCGCTGTTGTTTTCTATGAGGCAAAAATAGGACCAGCGGCCTTTGGAGTCTTATTTCTCGGCACTAAGAGATATAATAAGACGTTTTTTAGCACTAAGAGATGCGAGCTCAACTGTAAAAACACTTTTACAGAGGACTTTTCTTCCTCTGTTCATGACAACAGTGTCTGGTGCCTTTTTTATTTGTAGAAGAAGGGCATGTCCGAAATTAGACGGATTGAAAAAAAATACTTTTGGGAGTAAATGAGGGGGAAAACGGAAAATGAAAAACCTAACCCCCTATGAGGGGGAAAACCTACTTTTTAAAAATGGTCTGGTGGCGTCAAAAAACTTAGCGACTATTCCCAAAAACGCATGGTAGTGCAAAAAAACGTTTAGTATGTACACAAGTGCGAATATTGACACTTGCTTGGTGAAATTCTGAAAATAATTGTTTAATAAACGGACATGGTCATTTTGAGGTCTCGTTTGAGCTGAAAGTCGTCTTGCCTTGTGCTAGTGTTTTTTGTATGTTTTGAAGCATAACCAGTTAATTTCTATTGCTTAAATTCCAAAATGAAAGCGCTAAAATTAGCCATTAAGTTAAAATTTTGCATTGGTTTGAAGCTCAATTGAAACTTCTGAGGTCTGCGTAACGTTTTCAGGGGAATAATAGGTGTTTTGTTTTAAAATAAAAACTTCAAAATTCTATGATGAGCTGCAAAAGGCTGTATTCAAACTTGCGTACCTGAGGCCCCACAGTAAATTTGCGCATAGTATTGAATGTAGCTGTCTCTACCATACTTGTATGAGGGGGGGGGGATGGGGGACCCCCCCAAAAAAATCCAGGGGACGGGGGGAGAGTCTCAAAAATTTTGGGCAAAATTCAGTAAAAATCACACTTTTGCAAAATTTACGGTCTTTTTGGTCGACCAGGGGGGAGGGTCCCCAAAATTTGGCCGGAGAGGCCCCCCCGAAATTTTCACCCCGTTACATGTCTCTACTATTCCACAGACGTGCCGTAGCGTTAAAAATTACCGCTAAAACAGTTTTCTAGTGGTTTACGGGGTGAGTTTTTTCCCCCAAATGGATTTTTTCTCCGGCAAGTTTTTGACTAACCGTCAAATAACGGTAAAGTATATCGAAATAAAACCGGCTCCAACATTTAGATCAAGATTAGGCCTAACGACAATTTTTTTTTGTTTCGTGAAAAGTAGTAGTAGTAGTCTGTAGTAGTGGTAAAGTAGAGAGTCTATGAGGTACAAAACCATATATGAAAATGCGGGTTTTTCCCCACGTGCTATATCAACTTCGAGAGAAAAAACACTATTTGAGGCCAGGACTGGTGATCCATTGAATCCAATTGGCTGTGTTTGTACTTCTGTGCTTGCATTTTGCAAGTACTAGTGGGAACCTGGCCTTACTTGATTAAATGTTTTTTCAATAAAAAAATCAGTACAGCAGCGGCAGGTTTAACTTTCAGCAAAGTTAATGTACAAGCTACTCTCAGTAAAAGCATAATTTACCCGACAATTTTGCAATAAATTGCTGCTTGTTGCACATATTTGCACAAGCATATATTGTATATGTATGCTGAATGAATCATTTGTACATAGTCCATGGCATATTTTGCAGTTGATGATATGGGTCAAATCAACATATCTAGAAATAGTCGATCCGTCCAAACTTTAATTATCAATATCTGACCAGAAAATTTGAAACTGAGCATTCTGAGTATGCAGCCAATACACACTCGGCACAAACATATATATATATATAAATATATATATATATATATATATATATATATATATATATATATATATATATATATATATATATATATATATATATATATATATAAATAAAAAAAAATAAAATAATAAATATATAAATATAATAATAAATAAATATAAATATATATGTTTGTGCCGACCCCGAGTGTGTATTGGCTGCATACTCAGAATGCTCAGTTTCCAATATTCTGTTCAGATATTGATAATTAAAGTTTGGACGGATCGACTATTGTTATGTTGATTTGACCCATATCATCAACTGCAAAATATTCCATAGACTATGTACAAATGATTTATTAAGCATACATATACAGTATATGCTTGTGCAAATATGTGCAAAAATGTAGTATCGCACTACGCTTGTAGTTGGCGTAATGTTGAGAAATGCGTAACAAGAACACCATTCGGTAACTAGAAAATCTTGACATTTCGCTTGACATCGGAAGAAGAAACCAGAAGAGCAGCCCCCCTTATGTTGAGCTGAGATGAAAGCCGCATTACGGTTCTATAAACATACAAAATTTCATCTGTCTAGCAGAAATGGACGTTTCCCATTTTTGACCATCTTTGACATCATGCCCGTCAGCACGCGAAAAAGACTACAAGCACTTATTACCCCAAAATGCACACTCGCCCTAAAGCTAATGAGTCGCCGTTATGCAGGCATGTTTCTGAAATAATTAGTTGGTGTTGTGCCAAAATTTGGCGTGTTAGCATGAACTATTAGAAATGGCTTAAGGGGGTAGTGTCGCGAAAGCAGTTTTGCTCATAGGTTGCAAAAAGAGATCGTTTTGCTTTGAACTTGTACGTTCACTGAGAAACTAGTCCAATGCTATACTATGTTAAATAAGTACTGCCAGACAGTAGACTACCAATATCTACCAATATTTTGAACCAATCACCGATTGTAAGCCAGACATCACACAATAAGGACATGAAAATTCAAAAAATTCAGCCAGATATCAGATTGGCCAGCTTGTGAAGCACACATTACCTTGTCGACGCACAGGTTTTTGCCACAATTAAGAAAAAAGAAAAATGAAGGTTCGTTTTTCTTTTGATTTTAAAATAAGCGTCTAAATTTTTCACAATTTATCATTATTGCTGTGAGTACTTCACTGTTTACGCACAGTTTCACAGTTCAAACAGGTATTACTCCGCAACCACTCAAGCAATTTGCACTAAATTTTGTGTGCATAAACTACAACATATGTCCTTTTAGTCTGTGTAAATAAACTAAACAAATAAGTTGCTAATTGTGACGAAAAAATCGAATGTGAATAGGTTTTTAAAACGTCATTTTTCCGACTTTGCGACCTCACTGCAAACAGTATACTGCAGCAATTTTGATGAAACTTGGCGAAAATACTTGCCTTATCACATATTTTCAAAATATATAAATAACGATGTCTTATCTTTTTCTAAAAATGTTTTACAGTTAAGCAAAATCGACTGCTTTCGCGACACTACCCCCTTAATTTACTGTAAAACCGAGTTATCGCTCATATATCTTATATTTACGTGTTCAAGGGCTAATATTTGAGCTCAGAAACTATTCCGAATTATTTTTCTTGAAGCAAAAAATTGAAATAGCCTAAAATATACTAAAAGAAAGGAAAAACATAACACAAACAAAAAAACTGTTATATATAGGATACGCTTTCGTTTGTAGCTGTCTAGCGGCCTCAGTGAGGTCGTCCGAAATCCTTAAATCAGCCTGCGCAATTCAACTTGTGTTGTTTAAGTTTTAGACATTATAAAATGTCTTTGACTACTATAAAAATTTGATAGTAATTTGAACTTTAATGGCCGGATATTATCATTATCAGCAGGACTCGTCACAAAACTATCAGAACTTATATCAGAGTTGACGCTCTCTTCTAACTTGGAGGACAAAAAATAGCTCACAACTTTGTAACAGACCTCATAACGCACTTCTGGAACCCCATATCATCCCGAATTATTGGTTTTCAGTTGGCATTCTATTTCTTTGAATTTGTGTTATGTGAGAACGCATTTTTGATCAATTTCATCCTCCTGGGTAGTATTTTTTATTATAAAATTATGCCTTTGCATTGAAAAAACGTGAAAGCTAGCGCTATGCGCCAATTCAACAATTAGGGTTGGAAAATTTTTGGAAATTTCTGGAAATTTTAGAAATTTTCTTAAAATTGCAGAATCGTCTATTTTTATAAAATTGACCTTAATAACCTACTTTGGAGCCTGTTTTTAGCGTACTACCCTGTCGACAAGCGAATTTTATGTAATTGCATAATACAAACCCGTCGGGCCCGCAGCCATAATTTTGATGGGTGTCCCATTCGCTACTTTGCTGGTACAAGTGAACCCATTCAGTCGTGAGCAAGACTTATTGGTTAACACAACTTATTGGTCTACTACAATCCCCAAAAAGTGTTTGCCACCTAATTACATTACATAAGACATGGATATAATAGCACAAACGCCACATTCTCTCTGTAGCGTAAAATTTTGTTGTCGGGAACATAAAATAAATCTGTGTCGCGTATTTAAGTAAAAAACTGCGCAAAGGTTCTTAGGCGTACGACGAGCTTCATAGTTTATCCGCCGCGAAAAATGACCAAGTTGAGGCGGAAAGTGACGAACAAAACTGTTTCTTAAAAAGTGCTCCCAAGCATATTTTCAATGCAAAAAAGTGAAAAAATGAAAATGTTTTGTTAATCCCTTTCCGGCCACCGCTCGCAACTTTTCGCGAAGAATGAAGCTCGTCGTGCGCCGACGAACAAGGAACTTTTCTACGAACAGTATTGTAGCCCGTAGGATATAGTATCTCGCGTCCTGTACAAGACTGTTAATTAAAATTTCATTTAAAATTGTAAAAAAACTTTCTCCAAAAAAGCAGTTACCTAGTTCCCACACTGACTTTACGTGTTAATCATATGCGCAATGCTGCATGTAGCTGTACGCTTTACGCGCACCACAAACCGCATGTAGCTGCTACTTTTACACTGTGCAGAGTTGGTTTCAAAAGAATAGTTCCATTTATAGAAGGAACAGAAATAATTCAATTTAAAATGAAAATGGAAAATTTTTTATTCGTTACTTTTTGGCCACTGTTTGTCATTTTTCGCAAAATTTGGTCCCTCTTCACGAAGGATGAAGCTTGTCGTAACTTGTACGCCGACTAACAGGACTTTTCTATGTACGGTACTGTCCAAGCATTTTCGGAAATTTTCCTGAAACGTTCGGAAATTTTCCGGAAACGTTCGAAAATTTCCGGAAAAGTAGCTCGGAAAATTTCCGGAAATTTCCAGAAATTTTTGGAAATTTCAGGAAATTTTCCGGGCACTCCCAACCCTAATGCCAATTACACCAGCACAGTTCATAAGAGGCATTATTTCATGTTTTAATTACAGCATAATCATAATCTGATAGCAGGTGATAATTTTTTGTACCCTTTGGCTCATTAATCTCCAAGTTGTTTACTGTCTACACATAGGTATTAAAACTAAATGCTTAGTTTTGCGTCACATTTTAGCAAATAAATTAATAAGTAAAGTTAATAATTTAACTTAAATTGACGTTTGTTTCATTATTATTTCTCAAAAAATTTCAATTGTACTCTACTAAGTAAATGTAGCACAAGATACAAAATGTCAAAACTATATCGAAAATATAGCGTTGGTTTCGTATCTTCACATTTGAGAATTCACAAAATCACACTTTTCATTTGTCTTCAACGTGTCGAAATTTGTGAGTAGAATAGCGCCATGAATTGCGTTTGTCCACTTCCGAGACAGTAGAAAGGCTGCCAGATACTTTTTTTACCTATCTGTGCTGGCTTGTGAACGACGATGATGACGTGTCGCATGAATAGGAATATATTTCAACGTTCCGAAATTTCTCTTCAAATTGTGAGTGTAGCGTTCAAATTTATTATTTAAAACTAAAATTTAAATTATTTCTATAACTTTGAATTATATTTGCGCAGCGGAGCTAGCCTGAGCCTGATTTGACGTAAGACCGAATTTTGAATTCTACTCATGTGTGGCTTGGCTTGCCACTGTCATCAAATTTTCCAAACGAAGCGGGGGGGCGCGTTCACGCTTGAACAGGGGTTAGGTAGTTAGGTGAACGCGTCATTGAGGACTAGGACTAGGTCCCCTGAGTTAGGTTTATGTTTTAAGCTATTGTTTTTCTACCTATAAAATGTCTCAATTTTAATATTTGTGCGATTTATTTTTGGACTCTCGTAGGGTTCGAGGGTCTTGTAGCCGTAGGTGTAGTGGTGACTCCTTGTGTGACCCCGGACCTAGGTAAGGCCTTGATCTGAGTGAGTTTGAGCTGTTTGCCCCGGTCGACAAACGTTATTCTGCATTCCACTTGGGCTCGGGCGCACGGTCAACTCTGCCCTTCGGCCCTCGCCTTCGCGGCCTAAATTCCAAGGTTTGCAGCATAACACAACTGTAATAATTTTAGATTATTTAGCACGAATATTGAACATGGACGATTTCATAGCAGACACATTGCTGTTAGTGATGATCACACTTCATTCTTCATTATACTTGGTTTACATATCCGTAATAGCACTTCTACTTAAACATCGTGCGGAGTTTTATAACGGATTTTACATCCAAGTTTATTCATTAGCGGTTGCTGATGCCATATCTACAGCTACATTTATTTTATTTTGGATTCTAAATTATGCTCCTGAGTGTTCTTTGCTTCAAACTCTATTCAGCATTCAACTAGCACAAGCGCTGTCTTACACAGGAACCTACGTTGCACTAACTACAACAGTAGTCATTGCGTTAATACGGTTTTTGTCAGTTTTTCTACCCATATATATGAAGGTAAGCAGTTTGTTTTACCTTACTATATACTAATAAGTGTTCAGCACAAACAGATAATTATGATAACTTCAAAATAAAAAAATTCAAAATAAAAATTCATTTCTTGATTGTAGAAAATATGGCCACAAATGTTCTATCATCTCTAGTTCATAAAAACTGCTAAAATGTTGTGAGGAAAAGCGCAAAAAATAGTTTGCGGTTATTTTTGACTTTTAGTGTAAGTTCATAGTATAGCGACATTTAATGCTATGTATTTTACAAGCACTGAAACCGTCATAACTATGTTGTTGTAAAAACCTGAAATTAGCGACTATTCTATTCAAATCATTTGTTGCTTTAAAATGATTTCAAATAATGATCAAATCACAGATTTATTGACGCAACAGCCAATTAGCAAAAATAAGTATTTTAACTAACTTTTTGTCTTTTTTACTTTATCATGCGACCTCTTAATCAATAGCTAATCTAAACATATACCGGTGTCCACATGCATACCATTCCAGTGTCACTATTGAATTAAAAGTGGTAGCTAGTGCAATGTTTCTGTTGATAACTATCTGTAATATTCTACAGTACCGATCAGAATTAACTACCTATGATGCTACAGTCAGCATCACTGATCGAGCCATAGCGTCACTGACTGCAGTCATTGCATTGACGTCACAGGTCCAATAAATTGAAAATTTCTATTGAATTTCACAAAATAACTGCGGAGTCAGAGTCAGTGACTCTGGAATCACGCTCACATTAGTCAACAGCTAAACTGGATACTTAAAGTAAAGTATACGTATGTATATACTGAGACAACGTGCATAAAGTGAATGATGACTAAGTGAGCGCGATTCCGGAGTCACTGACTTGACTCCGGAGTCACTTAATGAAATTCAATATGCCAAATAAAATTGTCCAATTTATTGGACCTGTGACGTCAATGCAATGACTGCAGTCAGTGACGCTATGGCTCGATCAGTGATGCTGACTGCAGCATCATAGGTAGGTAAATTTGATCGGTATTGTACTAACCCCTTCTGTAAACAGTTTATGTAACCCAACCGTTGTTATTGATTATTTAGAAAAATGACAAGGTATTGTCGCTGGTCATACTGGCTACACTCTGGATTCTCAGTCTGGGTCTGTCACTGGTACAACTGCATCCTTGCTGCCATTACGCTCTACAGCAAATAGACAACCAAACCGTAATTTTCTCGTACACGGAAACTGCAGCTAGTTTAATACATATTGTAGATGTTGTTATTGTCTTGGGAGTTATTTTAGCGTTATTTATGAACATAATAACTGTGCTGAAACTTTTGTATATTAGAAAAACAAAAAATGAGCATTGTGATATGAGAAAGGAAAAAACGCTGTTGGCTCAGTCGGTCACTCTTTGTTTTCTACAATTTGCTTCAACTGTTATACCGCGAACCACGGGGCTCTTGGAATTTAGGCCGGGAAGGCGAGGGCCAGAGGGCAGAATTGACCGTGCGCCCGAGCCCAAGTGGAACGCGCTATAACGGTGAAAACCGGGGCAAAGTGCCCTAAATCGCTCAAAATGCGGCCCTAACCAGGTCCGGGGCTCACACACGAATTCCCCAACAAATAGCCACAAAGCCCTCCAAGGGCTACTACAATCAGGAGGCCCTAAGAAGCCCTAAGGAGGCGGTTTTACAGATTCAGAATTTTATTGAAAGACGAAACTTTTATTTAATATAAAATCAACAATGCATTTTATAACGAGAGAAAATAACAAACCTAACTTAAAAACATAGGCCTAGCTCAGGGGACCTAGCCCTAGAACTCACCGGCGCGAACACCTAGCTACCTAACCCCTGTTCAAGTGTGAGCGCGCCTCCCCCCTGCTGTGAGAAAATTCTGTGACTGCCTTAAGCCAGTCACACATGAGTAGAAAATATAATTTTTCAATGCGACCGATTCGAGCTCAGGCTACGTCCCCCTTTTCAAAACATTATCCCGAATATAAAACAAATTAAAATAACGAATTTAAATATTAAATTTAGATGCTATTCTTAGCATGAAAAGTGTAATTTATAAAAATGCAAATAAGAGCCTATTCACACGACACGTAATCGCTCAGAAACGTGTAAGCCTACAATTTAGGTGGATTAAATCGCTGGCAGCCTTTCTATCGTCATGGAAACTGTAGAGGCCAGTGCGGGGCGCTTATTCATGCGCAATTACCGCCAATTTGAGAAAATACGTAAAATAC
Source organism: Trissonchulus sp. WLG1_4 (assembly GCA_030248245.1). Taxonomy (NCBI): domain Eukaryota; kingdom Metazoa; phylum Nematoda; class Enoplea; order Enoplida; family Ironidae; genus Trissonchulus; species Trissonchulus sp. WLG1_4. The sequence continues at coordinate 553 of JASANF010012842.1, read as the reverse complement.
GTAATGCAGAAAACTGTGACGTGCGAATGGGTTCATTTAAGGGGGTAATTGCGTTTTTAGGTGTTTTTTTGAGACACCATAGCTCAGCGTTTACAAATTCAAATCACAAGCGGTTTTTTGCATTAGGAAGAACAATATTTTTCCTAAATGTATGCCATGCATTGAAATTTTACCTGTGATTTTGTTTCCAATATAAGCCACTAAAGAAAGGTCCTTTCCAAAATATTACAATTTTTTTCAAAAAGTTTGCGCCACAGCTCTGAATCATACGATTACCTGTTGGGGCTGAAAGTTGGTAAGGTTTTTGACATGTTTAAAATCCCCAGGCATGTCCCCCACTTTTTTAATAACTAGTCAATTTACTGAGAAAATAGCTGAAAAGCAAACGCACCGAAAATTTAAGATATTTTCTTGTAATTAAAACCCTCTAAAAATGTCCACAGGTGAAATTTCGAAAAAGTGAGAGACATGCCTGGGGATTTTGACCTCTACAGTACTGTCCCAAAAATTCATGCTCAGGCGTCACTTATAACTTGAGTGCTGGTGGCGCAAA
>JASANF010012839.1:0-10961 GCA_030248245.1 Trissonchulus sp. WLG1_4 | reverse complement strand
GTTTGTATTTGCTACAATAGGGGAATCGAATGTTGTTTTTATCTTTCCGTACATATTATGTTTTTGATTTAATGATTTTTTTACATCTTTGCTTCCGCACAGTGGCAATTTAAAGCCAGACAACACGCATAGCTTAATTCTGTGGAACAGTTCTAAACTCTACTAAATTTAATTAATATGATTTTTTTACCATCCTCTAGACTACAGAGTTGCTCGTGAACAACGCAAGTCGATCTCACCCTGAGGGCCTTATCCAAAATTGGATTTAAAGGATTAGATTTAAATGAATTTTGCTAATAACACAGCACAAAGTGAAATCAGCCGGCTGAAATTTCGCTCTACATGGCTTACATACATTATCTCGGTGTGTGCCAAGTTTCAGTAAATTACATTTAACTGGTTCTGCGTTATTGACAAAGTAAAGTTAAATCTAATCCGATAAATCCAATTTTGGATAAGACCCTGAGAAAGTTGAGTGGACTACCGTGGCTTAACAGCAGGCGTATTAAAAATTAGTATAAATTGAAATAGATTTCTTGGCCACTAATCGATATTGATTAACGTGGATTATATACTGATTTATTCTAGATTGGATTTAGCGGCTTAAATTTAGCTTTATTTGCTACATATGAATGAATGAAATAATGCCAACGCTTGAATTTGGCAGTTTGTCGCGTATTCGATGACCTTAAAGTGAACGAACTTTGCAAATTTTACGTTTATCTGGTGAAGTTTAATTTCAAATCTACCAAAAATTGTACGATTTATTGGTCAATCTTGGGGGAGCGATTATATACCCGGGGGAGCCTGCTCAGATTGGGGGGGGGGAATCTTAAAAGAGCCATTCTTACGCTTTTTAATTGTTATCGAAAACCACTGAAAATGGTGAAAATATGGTTTAAGTCGCAAAAAAAGTTTGCTAAAACCACGACCACAGGTTTATATTTATTTGTTAATCACTAAAATTTAAGTACAACACTTAAAAAATCCGTATCTCAGTTTCCCACTATTTATTGATCAACCCTGCATCGATTTTAAGGCTACAAAAACCGCGCCTGAATGACTGGTGAAAGTTTTGCGTAAAGGCTTGACCACATTTCTTCACGTATTCATAGTTTTCCAAAACTATTCGAAAAAAGTTTTCAGAAAACTTTTGCTTTCCCAAACTTCGAATGTTAGTTTTCCCAACAAAAAACGTTTGTGGTAGAAAGTGTGTTAGGCTTGCTTAAGTAGCGTATAACTTTACATGCCCTAATGCGCTTTCTTTACACAACACGTCTTGACATTTTTAAAAGATTATAAAATTGTAACTTTTTGACCTGAAAACAAGTTTCAATAAAGTGTCAATTTTGGGGGAAAATTACAATTTTTAGTTGCGTGCAGTCCATTTTTTATTTTCATGAACAGTTATGCATTTATTTATTTTTGGAAACGAAACTGTTATTTATAATTATGCTTTCATGAGTAACAAAATCTAGATACGCTTTTTTGTAATGATATTTTTGCAGTTTATATTTTATTTTCAAAATATTTCAAAAATTAATTCAAGTCAGCAAAAATTCAAGCGAACGAAACCCATGGTTATTTACATCTTTTCAGGTGAGTACTGAGTACCTATAAAACGTGAAGAAAATGTCACTTGATGCATTTACTTGAACTTTAGCTTAGTCTATAGAAACAGTTTTTTATGGACTGCTTATGAACTCGGATTAACCGGCTTAGATAAACTTATTTTTTTCCAGTATTCCCCCACATCCGAAATTTCAAAATTATTGAACTTATTCTCACAATTTTAGCACCAATGGACTCCGCTTGACCTGAGAACGTCAAGTAAAAAATTCAACAAATATTCTTTTTAGTTTTACTTTATTTTGCCGATTTTGAAGCAGACAAGTTACCTTATCTAATCCAGTTAATTTAATCCAGTTAATCCAAATTTATGAGCTGGCTAGACACACATCAGCAGACTGTCTGCATTTCAGTTCCTGTCAATGATTCAGTGGTAGGCGGAGCTAACTTCAGCCAATCAGTGACGACCTAGATTTGACTCCACGCCCTTCTCAGAAAAGTGGTCGCGTATGTTTACGCTTTTACTGTATCCCAAAGGCTAGTTTTGAATTTTCACCTCCACTTGTGATGTTATATATTGTTTTTAATGTTTTGGTTGCTCACACTTTATTATGTGTAATAAAAACAGGGCTTGTCAAATATTAGTCATTGCAAAAAATTACTAATACTGTTTTTAAAATTTCGATGTCGATCGTTTGCAAAAGCTAACGTCTGACCAAAAAATTGCTAGACCTTGAGACAAAAAGAAGCTAGCGATTTCATTACGAAAAGAACAAATAGCAAGCATCAAAAATTCAAAACCATAGCCAGTGGTCACAAAAATCACGCCACCTGTTTTGTCTCAGGGTTCAGCAATTTCTGGTCAGACGTTAGCGAAACTTCCCATATATACCGTTTGCACAAATTCCCATAGTTGGCCAAAATTTGTCCTTGTCCCTGTTCTTTTGTCCTTACCAATATATACATAAGTACATAGGAACCGACTTCAAGTCTTACTTTCTCGAAAGAAAAGTTCTCTACCCTACTATTTTGATCATCTTAAGCACTATCCATTATTTATTACCTATTATAATTATGTCTAATATATATATGTAGTTTGCTTCTCATATTAAGTTTATTTATGTATAATTGTACTTTCCAAGTAATCATTCTTATGTTCTACTAATTCGTTTTTATACAATTTGATTGACATTTCCCGTCATTTGATCAACTTCAGTTGATCCCCAACTGTGCAAATTCAAAAGCCGCACCAACTATGTCTCGTGACCGTAATTTAATTTTTAACACTTTAATAATTTCTAAATGAATCATTTAATTTTTTTAATATTTTTTGGGGGCCGCTAGCCCTTGTTAACCCCCCTTTAGAAAAAATCTGTCTCCAAAATTTTCCAAAAATCTCGCCAAGGTGTATTTGACCCTTATTTTTGCGTAATTTTGGGGGTAGCACGATCACACCCATAGTTTTTTTTGGGGGGGGGGGGGCGGCCCCCAGTTTAATGGTTATTTAATGGTGTCACTCAAAATTACTGACTGTTAGCACTCAAAACTGCAGGCAGATAATTGGCCGACTAAATGTGACCGCCTGCTGGCTTGAGTACTTGTGTAAATACTGCAGATTCAGATTGCAAATTATGCACACATTAGGTAGTCCTTGCCGGCGTCCACTAAGTTATTATCATTAGTAAAAAATAAGTTAATTCAATGATTAAGTGATAATTTTTAGTAAAATTTAGTTATGCCTAGAAAGTCATCATGTTCCCTCTTACCTAAATTAAAAATATTTGCAATATCATTCAATGGAAAAATAAAAAAAAATAAAAGCAACCTCAGTGTGCATTTAAAACAAGTAAGTGTGTTCTTTTAAATATCATATAATAGTTGTGTTACGTGAGTGTGTGCTAGGGCCGTAGGCATAATACATGTAGACGGGGTCTCAGTCTGGGGGTGGGCTTGTCCCTGGTTTTTCGAAATTTTAAGATCGCCTTGAAACCAGCGGGGGGGGGGGGGCTTGAACGTAAAAAACGCAATAAATTGCATCTGCTTAAATATTTCATTCATCCAAGTTTTTAGGTCAAATTTGAGAGGGGGAGCAAGTCTCGACATCTCAAATCTGGGGGACTTTCCCCCCATGTGTATCTGTGGCCATAGGTCTGGTAAGTCATTGTTAATATGCAAGTCTAATTGGAGCCGTTTATGGTCGGCATGCCTTTGTACATTGTCTGGGCCAGTCTACCACGTTTTGAGTGACAACAGTCAGTAATTTTGAGTGAACCCATTAATATTTTTCCCAGTTTTAAATCCTGGAGAAATGAATCATTCTGTCACAATCGAAGCAATAATCGACAACTAATGCCTTAATTTAATTTCTTAGTCATAAACGTGACTGGTAGCTGGTTTTGAGAAACTTTTTAAAACAAAAACAAAAATGGTTATGTTTTTCTTAACGTGTCAAAATCCTACTAAAAATCGGTAATTTTTGTAACAGTTCGTACTTACTTGACTGTAACGATAGGTCCTTTATTTTTGTAGAACGTATAATTTTTGACAGATTATTTAGGTTTATTACTTTGTATGTGATTACTTGAGATTTTAAAATTATAAAGTATGAAATTTAATTTCATATATTTTTGTGTTCCATATTGGGACATTGGGTCTTATTTTGTTGTATAGAAGTTAAAAGTACAGACTCAAGGCTGTTATTCCTTATTTTCTCTTATTTCTGTTTAGCAGTTGTGGATGTTTTTCACAAGTTATTTAGACCTTATGTAAGTTTATGTCGTTTTCGTAGAATATATCGATATTTTATCTACTAATTACTATTCCTTTCTAAATCGAACTCTAAAGTTTTTCTGGATTTAGAAGAACTTACATAGCGAGTTAAATAAGTGAGATGCTTAATTTTATCCCGAATCCGTTCCCGAACTACATATCACCTAACTAAAGGATTAAAATATGTCAACATAACAACGTTAAACATTGATTTAACGCAGTCAAGTCCGGCCAAAAAGGGCACGCAAAATCCAGTTTGTAGGGTTTGGAGTGGCGTTTTCAAACATGACTTTTAAACCCTTTAGACATTAACTCCTTTAGTCCGTAAAGGATTGAAACATTAGACTATCAGGTTTCGTTCGATAGCGGATTACTCATAGATTAACTAGATTAACTGGATTAGATTAACTTCTAACTCAACTTATGATTATATATCGGAGAGCTTGAACCCCCCTCATGAAATTTTGAGCTGCCCTTTTTGCGACAGGTCTCATTTTCAGCAATTTGCCTCAGCCAATTACATATTTTCAGTCAAAATTCAAAACAGTTTTTCTTTCTCCCATAGCTACAGTTTAAAGCTTGACCTAGCTAATTTTGCATATTTCTGTATTCGCCTGTACTTTTGTATTTCTATTGTACAGACTTGCGCAATAAAATGGCGTTAACCTTTTTTCGCCGATTGCTATATGTATATATATTGTTGAAAATGTTGGCTAATAACAGTTGTTTGGTTGCTTTATTTTCATGTTTTTCGCTGCTTGTTTCAGAATTTTCTTGAATAACATTACTTCCAGTGATTATTGACTATGGCTGCGAAATTAGAGCATGGTCGCTTGACTGTTATTTTGATTTAAAGTCAGCCCAGTTGCAGATTTTGACGCGATTTTCGGTGTAGAATGGCTCAAAATGGGATTATTTTTTGTGGAACTGTCATATTTCTGACGCATTGCTGTGTGGCGTGGTTCGGGGGACTGAATCAGGAACCAAAACATGTCATCGATGCAAGTCAGTTCGAAATTCATTATGGGATATATCCAACCCCCCCTCCCTTTCAGGGTTGTTGTTGGCACCCTCACCCCCTCTGACAACTATATACTATTCAAGCTAAGACTTCCCATCGGGTCGGATGATAGTCGATTTTTCTCCATTTTTATCGATCGGTGGCGAATTCCATTCTTTCAAGCACGTCTTTGTTTCCCTTTTGACCAATCTATGGCGGTCGAATTTGTTTGTATATACTTACGCACGCCCAGCTTAGCTTTACTCCAAAGTGTGATGAGCTTATTGTAAAAAGTCGTGATGGCTTGGCTTTAGGGGATTAAGTATTTGATTTTTTGTTTGTTTTGTTTGTGTTTTCCTGTGAACTGCCCCTCTGTCCTCAGAAACTCCTGCTGTAATGCCGTGTTCAACTTCACAACAACTTTTACATCAAAACTTATGACATAGACATGACCTGATCAAATATTCCAGGGGGGGGGGTATCAAAAGTTCGAAGAGTGGTTTGATAATATTTTAGAACATGTGGTAATAACTAGGACCCCCTTTTTCAGGTAAATTAGTAAGTGAGGGTATATACGTATTGTCCTTTTTAGTTTTTAGATTTTAATGTAAGTATGTATATAACCCCCTTACCTACGTATTTCACAGTTATAGACTAAGAGTACAGTTTACGTTCCCACAATTATTTTAGCACTACTTGAGCAGGGAAAAGTGTAAACAAGCTAGCCACACTTGAACTGGGGTCTGATTGCTTGAGAACAGCGCCTGAGTTACCTGACTGTTTTGGGTGGGTTGGCTCAGCGATAACGCATTGGTTGTGACGTCAAGAGTACACGTTACGTCTGTGGCCAAGGGAGCACGTATATGTAGCAAGATAGGTTTATATCTGTGGCTCAGGGAGCAGCCTATGTCTATTATAGAAAGAGCATAGGTTTCTGCTGTGGCGCAGGAATGCGTACGAGTTGGTGCCAAGAGTACATTTTGCTGTGGCCGTCAGAGGCCAATACTGACACCAAGAGTATTAAGGTTTATATTATTAATCCTTAGTAGGGATAGTAGTCGGAGAAAGAATGTATGTGCAGTTTTACACATTCAAGGGTGTTTGGTCCCACGACGCAACTCAGAAGTCGCCCCTTTTCCCTCGTGGGTGTCCCACAAGTCCACCACGACCCATTTTGGCCCACCGTTTGAATAAAATACCGTATATACCTATTGATCTATTGTTGATTGTTTTTTTGATCGCTTGCTGACGCCATACAGCAAGTGTATTATCCACATGCAACTGTAAAACATCCAACTGCTAAAAGAAATAGAGAAAATAGGAATACAGCTTGAGTCTGTACTATACGTATATACAACAAAGAATAAGTCCCAATGTCCCAATATGGAAGCACAAAAATATATGAAATTAAATTTCAGACTTTATAATTTTAAAATCTCAAGTAAATCACATACAAAGTAATAAACCTAAATAATCTGTCAAAAATTATACGTTCTACAAAAATAAAGGACCTATCGTTACAGTCAAGTAAGTACGAACTGTTACAAAAATTACCGATTTTTAGTAGGATTTTAACACGTTAAGAAAAACATAACCATTTTTGTTTTTGTTTTAAAAAGTTTCTCAAAACCAGCTACCAGTCACGTTTATGACTAAGAAATTAAATTTAAGGCATTAGTTGTCGATTATTGCTTCGATTGTGACAGAATGATACCCATTTCTCCAGGATTTAAAGCTGGGAAAAATATTAACCCTGGGTTCACTCAAAATTACTGACGTGTCGTCTACTCAAAACGTGGTAGACTGGCCCAGACAATGTACAAAGGACGTGACCATAAAACGGCTCCAATGAGACTTGCATATTAACAAATGACTTACCAGACCTATGGCCACAGAATACACATGGGGGGAAGTTAGATCAGATTTGAAGAATGCTCTTGAGACTTGCTCCCCCTCTCAAATTTGACCTAAAGGAACTATGGAATGAATGAAATATTTAAGCAGATGCAATTTATTTGCGTTTTTTACGTTCAAGCCCCCCCCCCCCCCCGCCGCGTTTCAAGGCGATCTTAAAATTTCGAAAAACCAGGGACAAGCCCACCCTCCAGACTGAGACCCCGTCTACATGTATTATGCCTACGGCCCTAGCACACACTCACGTAACACAACTATTATATGATATTTAAAAGAACACACTTACTTGTTTTAAATGCACACTGAGGTTGCTTTTATTTTTTTTTTATTTTTCCATTGAATGATATTGCAAATATTTTTAATTTAGGTAAGAGGGAACATGATGACTTTCTAGGCATAACTAAATTTTACTAAAAATTATCACTTAATCATTGAATTAACTTATTTTTTACTAATGATAATAACTTAGTGGACGCCGGCAAGGACTACCTAATGTGTGCATAATTTGCAATCTGAATCTGCAGTATTTACACAAGTACTCAAGCCAGCAGGCGGTCACATTTAGTCGGCCAATTATCTGCCTGCAGTTTTGAGTGCTAACAGTCAGTAATTTTGAGTGACACCATTAAATAACCATTAAACTGGGGGCCGCCCCCCCCCCCCCCAAAAAAAACTATGGGTGTGATCGTGCTACCCTCAAAATTACGCAAAAATAAGGTCAAATACACCTTGGCGAGATTTTTGGAAAATTTTGGAGACAGATTTTCTCTAAAGGAGGGTTAACAAGGGCTAGCGGCCCCCAAAAAATATTAAAAAAATTAAATGATTCATTTAGAAATTATTAAAGTGTTAAAAATTAAATTACGGTCACGAGACATAGTTGGTGCGGCTTTTGAATTTGCACAGTTGGGGATCAACTGAAGTTGATCAAATGACGGGAAATGTCAATCAAATTGTATAAAAACGAATTAGTAGAACATAAGAATGATTACTTGGAAAGTACAATTATACATAAATAAACTTAATATGAGAAGCAAATTATATTAGACATAATTATAATAGGTAATAAATAATGGATAGTGCTTAAGATGATCAAAATAGTAGGGTAGAGAACTTTTCATTCGAGAAAGTCAGACTTGAAGTCGGTTCCCACTTCTGTATATATTCGTAAGGACAAAAGAACAGGGACAATGGCAACAATGACAACGACAACTATGGGAATTTGTGCAAACGGTATATATGGGAAGTTTCGCTAACGTCTGACCAGAAATTGCTGAACCCTGAGACAAAACAGGTGGCGTGATTTTTGTGACTACTGGCTATGGTTTTGAATTTATTTGTTCTTTTCGTAATGAAATCGCTGGATTCTTTTTCTCTCAAGGTCTAGCAATTTTTTGGTCAGACGTTAGCCTTTGCAAACGATCGACATCGAAATTTTAAAAACAGTATTAGTTATTTTTTGCAGTGACTAATATGTGACAAACCCTGTTTTTAAATGTATATACATATAAAGTGTGGGCAATCAAAACATTATATAAAAACAATAACATCACAAGTGGAGGTGAAAATTCAAAACTAGCCTTTGGGATACAGTAAAAGCGTAAACATACGCGACCACTTTTCTGAGAAGGGCGTGGAGTCAAATCTAGGTCGTCACTGATTGGCTAAAGTTAGCTCCGCCTACCACTGAATCATTGACAGGAACTGAAATGCAGACAGTCTGCTGATGTGTGTCTAGCCAGCTCATAAATTTGGATTAACTGGATTAAATTAACTGGATTAGATAAGGTAACTTGTCTGCTTCAAAATCGGCAAAATAAAGTAAAACTAAAAAGAATATTTGTTGAATTTTTTACTTGAAGTTCTCAGGTCTAGCGGAGTCCATTGGTGCTAAAATTGTGAAAATAAGTTCAATAATTTTAAAATTTCGGATTTGGGGGAATACTCGAAAAAAATAAGTTTATCTAAGCCGGTTAATCCGAATTCATAAGCAGTCCACAAAAAACTGTTTCTATAGAGTAAGCAAAAGTTAAAGTAAATAAATCAATTGACATTTTCTTCAAGTTTTATAGGTACTCAGTACTCACCTGAAAAGATGTGTAATAAGCATGGGTTTCGTTCACTTGAGTTTTTGCAGACTTGAAATAATTTTTGAAATATTTTGAAAATAAAATATAAACTGCAAAAATATCATTACAAAAAAGCGTATCTAGATTTTGTCACTCATGAAAGCATAATTATAAATAACAGTTTCGTTTCCAAAAATAAATAAATGCATAACTGTTCATGAAAATAAAAAATGGACTGCACGCAACTAAAAATTGTAATTTTCCCCCAAAATTGACACTTTATTGAAACTTGTTTTCAGGTCAGAAAGTTACAATTTTATAATCTTTTAAAAATGTCAAGACGTGTTGTGTAAAGAAAGCGCATTAGGGCATGTAAAGTTATACGCTACTTAAGCAAGCCTAACACACTTTCTACCACAAACGTTTTTTGTTGGGAAAACTAACATTCGAAGTTTGGGAAAGCAAAAGTTTTCTGAAAACTTTTTTCGAATAGTTTTGGAAAACTATGAATACGTGAAGAAATGTGGTCAAGCCTTTACGCAAAACTTTCACCAGTCATTCAGGCGCGGTTTTTGTAGCCTTAAAATCGATGCAGGGTTGATCAATAAATAGTGGGAAACTGAGATACGGATTTTTTAAGTGTTGTACTTAAATTTTAGTGATTAACAAATAAATATAAACCTGTGGTCGTGGTTTTAGCAAACTTTTTTTGCGACTTAAACCATATTTTCACCATTTTCAGTGGTTTTCGATAACAATTAAAAAGCGTAAGAATGGCTCTTTTAAGATTCCCCCCCCCAATCTGCCTAGGCTCCCCCGGGTATATAATCGCTCCCCCAAGAGTGACCAAGTAAATCGTACAATTTTTGGCAGATTTGAAATTAAACTTCACCAGATAAACGTAAAATTTGCAAAGTTCGTTCACTTTAAGGTCATCGAATACGCGACAAACTGCCAAATTCAAGCGTTGGCATTATTTCATTCATTCATATGTAGCAAATAAAGCTAAATTTAAGCCGCTAAATCCAATCTAGAATAAATCAGTATATAATCCACGTTAATCAATATCGATTAGTGGCCAAGAAATCGATTTCAATTTATATTAATTTTTAATACGCCTGCTGTTAAGCCACGGTAGTCCACTCAACTTTCTCAGGGTCTTATCCAAAATTGTTCACATTTTATCGGGATTGATTTAACTTCACTTTTTGTCAATATAGTGACAAAGAACGCAGTTAACGTAATTTACTGAAACTTGGCACACACCGAGATAATGTATGTAAGCCATGTTCAGCGAAATTTCAGCCGGCTGATTTCACTTTGTGCTGTGGGGATTATTACAAAATTCATTAAACTCTGATCCTTCTTTAATCCAATTTTGGATAAGGCCCTCAGGGTGAGATCGACTTGCGTTGTTCACGGGCAACTCTGTATTCTAGAGGATAGTAAAAAAATCATATTAATTAATCTTAGTAAGTTTGGAACTGTTCCACAGAATTAAGCTATGCGTGTTGTCTGGCTTTAAATTGCCACTGTGCGGAAGCAAAGATGTAAAAAAATCATTAAATCAAAAACATAATATGTACGGAAAGATAAAAACAGCATTCGATTCCACTATTGTAGCAAGAAAATACAAACAC
>JASANF010012838.1:0-12878 GCA_030248245.1 Trissonchulus sp. WLG1_4 | reverse complement strand
AATGTTCGACACAAGAGGGGGTTACAAACCAACGAGAAGACAACCACAGAAGACACGACAATTCACCACCAACGGGGGACTACAGGCTTCGGGGGGGGGTTAGCCCCAAAAAGCCAACTTCAGACCCCCCTTTCACCTAATCATAATATCAATCACCCAAGTAAAAAGCTCCCCACCCCTCCCCAGAAAGCTACGGGTTGAAAATCTGAGCAACAAATAAATCCCAGTTTGTGCAGTTTTTGCAAAAATTTTGCGGCAAAGTTGTGTAGAGCGCCTTCAACTTGGGGTCCCGAGTCCCGACTATGTGTGTTGTCAAATGGTAACCCCCCCTTAAAAATGATGCGGAGGGGGGTCCCCAACATTTCAGCATTAGTGGGTAAAAATCGTACTTTTTCTGAAATTTCATTCAATGTACAACTCTTGTATTTTCGACTAAGACCAATAAGAGGAGCGTCCCAAATCTTAGACCCCATTAGTTGTCTGATCAGGCCCTTGGTTGTTAGTCCTCAGATTGTGAGCCCCACACAGATTGTCACTATATACAATGGAATATTACATAACACAGCACCAGGTCATTAATCATTAAGGCAGTAATAGGTCACAACATTGGCGGGGGCGCAGATAAATATGAATAATAAAAATTAATTCTAAAAACTAATTAACTTAAAATTATATAATTTCACATTTTTTCAAATTTTCTTATTTTTCAAATTCAAACTCAAATAATAATATTATGTGCTACAATTTTCCAAACAACTCCACTTAATCTATATATAATATGAGTATGTGACCATGCAACATTTAAGATAATTTTTGGTAAATTTAATGGTCCAATACATAAAAAAGAAGCTCAATCAAAAAACACGGTACTCCAGGTTCCTGTAGAGGGCAGTCAAGAGTTAAGGAGGCTACAAACCTCTCCAATCCACAATAATGGTTACAGAAATACAAAAATAAGGCATACCACAAGGCACCGACAGCAGTAAAGCAATACAGATAGCCAATTTGTTATTGTCATCAAAGCACCAGTAGTAGTATATTATGTAGTACCGTGCCACCATAGGCATACAAAAAGAATATGTTACTGTTGAGGTGCTGTTGTTTAATAATGAGTAATGACCATATTATATTAATATATAATTACGGTCAGTGTTTTTTTTTTGCGTCAAAAAGTGCGAAACGCCGCACTTTTTTTCTGAAATTTCGCACTTTTTTTTGGCCATGTGCGTCCCGTGACGCACTTTTTTTCGGCTGAGGCTGACCGATGTCATGGCCGATTTGGCGAAAAAGTGCCGAAAATAGCATTTTCGTCGCGAAATTTTTGAAAAATTTTCCAAAATTGCGTCAAAACCGTCAAAATTGTAAAATTTTTCCATGTATCTAGCGTTTCAAGCTACAATTTGTTTCAATGACAGTTTACAACATTATGATTAGTTATGATTAAGATTATGATTCGAAAAAAACGTGTCGAAGCATGCTCACAAACGCATCAATTAATGTCAATCGGTATATGACGATTGCCGCGCTAGTATAAAAGTTTGGAATAGGAAAATTCTATTATATCTGCTGAAATTCAGCTGCGTGTTTACAGTGCAGTTCATGCCACCCAAATGTGGCGAATTGATGCCGTCTTCAGGGGAACTGAGTTAAGTCCCAAAACACCAGATACTTTACTTCTGGGGGCTGCCGCCCCCCAGACCTCTGCAACCCTACTGCAGTACCCGTTTTGTACTTTTACAAGCAAAACTGCATCCTGCTTGTATATAGTGTTTTTCAGCATGCTATAAAATTCAAAACTATTCAAAACTAGCTTCGCAGCAAAATACCGACATTGACGTGATATTTAAGTTCCAGGGTTTTTTTTGGGTCCACGAGTGGGTCCAGACTCAAGTTCTCTTAACTGGACCCAGCAAAAATTAACCTGACCCAAGCCAGACCCAAGGGCGTAGATAGGGAGGGGTCGCGGCGGTCGCGAACCCCCTTTTTGGTTGAACCTTAAGAAATTGTCAACAAGGGTCCCTCTTTGGTTTTTATCGCCCCGCCGAAAAAATTTCTTGATACGTCTCCAATTGACCGAATTTTGCCTGAAAATCAAAAAATTCTCGAATTATTTTCTGAGGGCGGCCGTACCCAGACCTCTGCATCTCTATGGCTGACTAGCCCTTGTTATTATCTTTCATCAAAGCCTATGCATCTCTACAAAAGTACATTATGCTGAATTCACTTTGTATAATACACTGTCTGATGTGACGTTCCCATACTTAGTTTTTAATTTTCCTGTCGGAAAAAATTTCCGATACGTTTCCAGTTGACCAAATTCGGCGTAAACAGTTAAAAAATCTCCATTTTTTCTGGGGGCTGTCGCCCCCAGTAACCTGTGACTGTCTAATACACTGTTTAGTGTATCGTTTTAGCTGTTTTGTCGCGTGTCGCTTTTTGCGTTAAAATTGCAACTAGGTGCATACTAATACACTTCAAAAAATCGAAAAGTCATTCCCCCCCGAAATTTTTTTCTGGCTACGCCACTGTTATATAATATAAATGTCTACGATTTACAACATGACCCAGTCAGTGCTTAACTGGACCCAACGAAAATTAACCTGACCCAACGTGGACCCACTGTCGATTTTGAAAAAAAAACCCTGTTAAGTTCTATTTGAGACCGTATTGTAAAGCGTGCATATTGAATAATTTTCAGATGCCCAGACACCACGGCCATATCCATAGTTATTTAAGGTCCCAGCTCCCAGAATTTATAAGTTAAACTCAGCTTTCGCACACGCATTAAATTCAAGGGAATTCACAACCCAGGGAAGGAAAGATGGGCGGCATTCCCCCTCCCCCGAATTTTTTTCACAGTGAATTTTTACACAAGGGTCCTCCCTTTTGTTTTTATTGCCCGGTCGAACAGAATTTCCGATACGTCTCCAACTGATCAAATCTGGCCTAAAAATAAAAGTTTCCCAACTTTTTCCTGGGGGCTGCCGCCCTCAGACCCCTGCGACTTGTGGCCTCGTGGTCTTCCATTTTGAATTTTTATTTTAAAATTTCCATTTCTATGTGAATATTGAAGAAATGCATTTTAACCCATTACAAAAAATCAAAAAATTCCCCCGAGATTTTTTTCTAGGTACGCCATCGCTTAAAGATAGAGTTGAAAAATTTTTCAAAAAAAATTTTTAAAGCCATAAAATTGTAACTGGGGACGGCCAGTGCCATAATAAAGTGATTTTCACCTAAAACACACGCTTAGATACCATTATAACCGCTCTGCGCACTTTTTTTCAAAATGACCCAAAAAAATTTGGGCATGTGCGTCAGACGACGCAAAATTTTTGACGAAAAAAAAAACACTGATTACGGTTCTATCATAGCCTACCGAACGCGTTAAAAATCATACTTCTGTTGTTGTTAAAATCATATACCATCGGATTAAACTGCCTAAACGATAATATAAGCAACAAGCAAGGCATACTAAATTGCTATAATTTAGAATCGCCCTAAGCCACTCATAATCCTGCAACAAATACAATAAAATAATAACCAACACACACAAAATATGACTAAAAAGTATCACAAATCACATAAAAAAGGACGCAAAGGCCCGTTCAGACAATCCTACACAATTTGTAACAAATATTATATTGTAAGTGCAAAATCAGGTTATTCGCCATGATTAATGCTGTATCATGGAATTAGTAGCAGGCACGCGCAACCGGTTACCACGGCAACCATTAGTAAAAGGCGCGCGCAACCGTTTGCCATGGCAACCATTAATAGCAGGCGCGCACAACCGGTTGCCATGGCAACCATTAATAGCAGGCACGCGCAACCGTTTGCCATGGCAACCATTAATAGCAGGCGCGCACAACCGGTTGCCATGGCAACCAATAACAGCAGCCGCGCGCAACCGGTAGCCATGGCAACCATTAATAGCAGGCACGCGCAACCGGTTGCCATGGCAACCATTAATAGCAGGCACGCGCAACCGGTTGCCATGGCAACCATTAATAGCAGGCACGCGCAACCGGTTGCCATGGCAACGAGTCACTGTCGAACCGTACTCAGTCAGTAGGCATGCTGTGCTTCCTTATACTCTGAGCCGTCATTGGTGAAGAAGTCTTCCAGGCGCCACTGCAGCGTTTCGAACGTAGGTCGCTTGTTCTCATCCTTGTGCCAGCAGTCCAGCATGATTTCGTAGAGGGCGGGAGGGCAGCCGGGGGGACAGGGCATACGGTAGCCATTCTCCACCTGATGTAGGACCTCAGCATTGGTCATGCCCGGGTAGGGGATGCGGCCGTAGGTCACCAACTCCGTCAGCAGGATGCCGAAGGACCAGACGTCCGACTTGACCGTAAACTTGTTGAACTGGGCTGCCTCGGGCGCTGTCCACTTGATCGGAAAGCGGGCACCGATACGCGCCTCGTATTCATTTTCCTGCAAAAAAAAGGAGAAAAAAGAGAGGCTAGACTACCTCTGTCTAGATGTACAATAGCTGGTGTTTCTCAATGCGTATTCTGGCATTCACAGAATTGAAATCGATCAGAATTCACAGAATCGTTCCTGGGATTTTTGTATCAACCCGCCCTTCCATTTTTGGGAGCATTGTACTAAGCCAGTGCAAAAAAAAACTGCTACAGCTGCAACAACGCCGTTTCTGCGCAGTCCACATTTCCAGTCCAGTCCAGCTCATAAACCGAAAACGAAATGCAAACAGTTTCACGAAGCGAAATCGGTGGCCCACGAAGCAAAAATGGCCATAAAAAGTTCCGCACCCCCCCTCCCGGTTGCTCAGCCACCCCAAATTCATAAATTCATCAGCTGCCCACAGCCCACGTATAGCCTAGACTATCTTTGGCCAAGTCGTGAGCAAGCTCACCCTCACCTTGACTAGCAATCGTGCCAGGCCAAAGTCTGCTATTTTGACCGAGATGCCCTCGCCGACCAGAATGTTGCGGGCGGCCAGGTCCCGATGGATGTAGTTCTGGGTCTCCAGGTAGGCCATGCCCTGGGCAATCTGGGCGCCCACGTCGATCAGCTGCGGCAGCTTGCACTTGGCCCCGCGCCCCTGCAGAAACTGTAACAGGTTTTCCTTCATCAGCTCGGTGACGATGAGGATGGGCTCGTCGCGGGTGCAGACGGCGTAGAGCGAGAGCAGTTTGGCGTGCGACAGTTTCTTCATGATCTGAGCCTCGGACAAAAAGTCCACTGGGTCCATTGTGCCTGAAACAACAAACACCACAAATAAACATGTTCATATATATACATATTATCGGTACTACGAGACTTGGGTGCTGTGGTGTGGTGGTTAGCATTCTCGACGTCGACACCAAATATGGTAATATTATTGGCTATACTATCATAACCCCTAATCATACATATATGATTGGGAGATGGGGCCACTTTGTGGCTCCATGTTCTTTTGTTTGTGCTTTTGCGTCTTCTTAAAGCGTGTGCATGTGCATATGGGTGCATTGTGCACTATTTATGTATTTGCTGTTAACTGTTTTACTGTATTCTTTTAGCCTTATTATCGTAGCATAAATTAATTTTTTTTTGTAAATTTGAGGCTCGTAATGTCAAAAATCTTCTTAATGTTTGCTAGCTAGTTAAATTTTGCCTGCTTTTAACATTAAATTTGCTAGCTTCTGTAGTCTGGACTCTTTTCGAACCACCAGTTTTGTATTTTTCGGTATTTTGCGCTACAATTTATCTTTCGATGCCGCTCTAGTGAAAAAACTGGCATATATTTTGAACAGAATAATTATGCTAATATGAGTCGTTTTTGCGTAAAAATGGTAATTAAGTGCATTTTAACACATATTATATAGTTTCAAAAAATCGAAATCATTGCCCCCGCCCGAAATTTTTCCTAGTTACCCCACTGATTATATACGTACTTAAAATTTTCCTACAAGTTATATACAGATATTATTTTATATTTTACTTTACAACAACGCATCCCTACTCATCCACCAAAATGTGAATATATATACGTACGATCACCGGATGGAGGTTAGATTCCAAAAAGTATGTGTGTCTACCGGTGAAAGTCGACAAAGGGTGGACTGCTTAACTTCATAATGCGGCGGAAATACAGATTACACTAAACTATACTAATGCACTATAATATGCACAATATATACTACTGAAATACTACTATATACACTAATGCACATATTGATATATATATATACATATTTAGTAGCAGAAGTAGTAGTAGTATATATATTACATGAATAACACAGCGTGCCTGACCCACAATATTCAAAATCAAAGCACACTCTTTTGCCGAAAGCAAAAGTTCAAATATGTTGATGAAAACGTGAGTTGTGCAAAAAAAAGTCATGTCCATAGCAAAGCCGCCTCGCAGGGCTGCTGACTACATAATTCAACTTTTTTCAACAACCATTTATCACAATTTAAAATAGTCAATCGCTAAAGTGGAACTAAATTTACGACTGCATTATTATACTGACTGCATTCAATTTCTATGGGTCATATTTTCAACAATCATAACACATAATTTCTGTGTCAAAATTTAATATCTAGTAGAATGAAAAAAGTCTGTGTTGTGAGAAAAAGCCGTTATATAAGGTTATGTTATAGTAGCTATATAGTTGCACAAATTGCACTAGACAAAACGAAAGTTATAGAAAAAATAAATGGAGGTGACAATGAGAGTTAAAAAGTCTCCATAAAAAAGAAGCGTTGCAATTGACTACTGCAGTCGTGTCATAGGGAAACCAGTTCCTCTAATTGAGAGGGGGGTGGCAATCGTCCAATCAGAAACGCACCGCGCGCTGATTGGCTCAGAAACAAAATACACTGCCGCTCAAGGAGACGCTTATTGGCTGCTAGAAAACTAGTTGAACTCTTACTGGATGATAAACCTGACCGTTACTATAAGTAATGCGATCGACAGCTTCCTTGGCTGCCAAAAAACCTTAATTGTGTAAATTAACCAACAGCAACAGTAAACGTAAATCTCAGCTTCTAAATGCAATACCGTACACACGAGATACAACGGAATCCAAAATTTGGGTAACCTCTGACTCTCCGGCCAAATTTCTGACCTTCGCTGATCCAGAAAAAATACCCAAATTTTGCAATCAATATAAAAAATGACATCAACCCACATCTTTAGAACCCTACCCCAGGCCCTCGATTTCAAGGAAAGTAGTGTCCACCAACTTCCCCTCATGTATGACTACATACATACTATGGTGTTATTCGTCCCCCCCATGAAAGATTCGCTCCGCCAACATCGGCGCTTCACCCCCCCCCCCCCTAAATGCGACAAAACTTCTTGAAAAATTTGCGTAGCACCACTTTCCCCCCAATTTTCAGATCTGGACACTTTTGCCACAAGCCCACTCAAGATAAACAAGCAGGCCCCAAAAGGGGGCAAGGTTCCTTTGCTGAATGAAAATTCTGCTTATTTTACCTCGGAGAATTTAGCTTCGCACTAATACCTGTGTACAGTTGATCTATTTCGTTACAACGCTCATGTCGAAAACACATGCCATAACTGCAACTGCTTACGAATTCAATCGCTTTCCTCGACAAAAAATCTCATATCAAAGCAGTTTTTGCAGACAAAAGCTGCGTAATTTTTTTGCAAAAAATTCAACATAATATGCGGGTCGAACCCTCGAACTATATATCAACAACTTCTGGACTAGTGCTTTTGATCACTCGACCACGCCAGTTCGATGTGTAACGATGTTTAGTTCTGTTTATGTAGAAGGAAAGTACAAGCCAGACACCAAGACTAGACGATCACATCACGTGATTAGCATGTGTATCGAATATGAAAAATTAGCGAACAAAAGTTTTTTAAATCACAAAATGTTAGTAAAATGACAATTCAATACCTAGGCAAAAGTGTTGTTGACCATTATTTCATTAAAAATAGTAAAAAAACACTTGTCTTCAAAAAAAGAGCAGTCGGATCGTATATATACTAACTTTACGTGTTAATCATATTATATGCTGGGGCTGGAAAACATGTGTCTGCTACTTCTACACTATGCAGAGTTGATTTCAAAACAATAGTTCCTTTTCCTTCTCTAGAAGGAACAAAAATGACAAGCCCCCCGTACCAGTTTTCAGCTTCTTCACAGCCACCGGCGTGGAATTGTGCCACAGGGCCTCCCAGACCTCTCCGAACTGTCCGCCTCCAATCTGCCGCACGAATTTCAGCGACTTTCGCTGAATCTCCCACTGGTCGTCGTGCGTGAACCCAACGGTGGCCGGCTTGTCACAGCGGACGCAGGGTTGACGCAGGCTGACGCACAGGCCGTCCGGGTCGCAACCGTAGTGCGCCACCAGGTCCACCAGCGTGCGGAAGGTGATGCGCCGGGCGATGAAGAAACCGCCCTGGTCCAGCTGCCGGATGCGATAGTGCTTCACCAGGTCGCCGTCACGTACTAAAAAGACACACACACACTCAAACACACACGTACACACACACACACACTCAAACACACACGTACACACACATACACAACACAAACACACATACACACACACAGTGACTCAAATCCTTTATCGGACGAAACGGACTAGTCTTTGGTCGGAGGTTTAGAAATGACGTATCGGACCAAGAATACATATGTAATAGGGAAGAGTATTGAGTATATATGACACTCTGGAATATTCCAGCTAATCGGCCGAAACAATGCGAAAGAGCCGTTTTACGCCTTGACATTAGTTTCAGTAGACTACCCACATGAAGTATGACTCTGTGATGAGCTGGTGGTGTGCTGAAACGAATGGGGTACCCGGTACCCCTACCCCTCCCCCCTGAAATCAAGATACTACCCTGATTTCATGGGAGGGGGGGGGCTTAGCGATCGACCGGACGCTCGCTATAAGTCAAATACCGGATTTGCTAGAATATGGAAGAGTGCCATACTCTTCCCTACCCTATTATGTACTTTTGATCGGACTAAACGAGTGAAAGTAGGTCAGCTATATAATTTAAGCCAAGCCCATAGCTAAAATTCTATTGAATGACTACAAAGATTTACTATATTTTTACTACATTGTACTACACACGCAGCACGTTTTACTTTACCGAGCACACTAAGTCCGTTTAGTCTTGCAAAGCATTTATCAGTGATTAAACAACAGCGCGCTAAAAGTTAGAGGATTCACCTTAAAACCCAGCACAACTAAAGTCTGACCAAAATTTGCTGAACCATGAGAGAAAACAGACGTCATGATTACAGTGACTACTCGCTGTACTTTTGATGCCTGCAATTCGTTCTTTTCATAATGAAATCGGGTGTTACATTTTGTCTCTGGGTCTTTTTCGCCATGAAGCTTTAGCAAAGTGGCTAAAAGCTCCAAAAATTTTTAAGCCAATACCAAAATTTTTTAGCTAAGTTTTTAAAGCGTTTATTTAGCTTCAAATCGCTTCAATTTGAATATTTTCACAAATGACTAAGCAGTGGCATACTCAGAAAAAAATTTCTGAGAGAAAAGACTTGGAAAGAATGGATTAAAAGCACTTGCAATTTTAACTCAAAAATATGCATTGCAAATGCAAGACCATTAAGCCACACAGTCGCAGATATTTGGCGACGGCCGCGTCTAAAAAAGTTGGAGTTATTTTGATTTGTGGGTCAAATTTTTTGATCAATTAGAGACTTATCGGAAATTTTTTGGCATATTAAAAAAAGAGCGGACCCTGTGTAAAAAATATCGGGGGGAATTCCAACCATTACACCCTCCCACCCTAGCGGGTACGCTATGCCCCTTGACTGTAAGTATCTTATAAATGTGGCCAGTGGCGTAACCAGAAAAAAAATCGGGGGGAATGACTTTTCGATTTTTTGTAATGGGTTAAACATTGTTTTGACGCGAAGTAGTATATAAAGGGCAGCAGCGTTCATGGTCCATCAGGACTGGGCTCGTAAGCAAGTAAGCAGTAAGTTAAACATTTTGCACTTTTTAGCCATTGTAACACTTACAAAACGGCTTAAAAACGTAAGATCACTCAACCACAAAATTGCGGGGGTCTGGGGGCGGCAGCCCCCAGGAAAATTTTTAATGAATTTTTTATTTTCAAGCCAAATTTGTTTGATTGCAGACGTATAGGAATTATTTTTCGGCGGGGCAGTAAAAACAAAGTGGGGGGACCCTTGCGTAAAAATTGACTGGAAAAGATTCCCCCCAGAAACAATAGAAACATAAAACACTTGACTGGATCGCTATATATATGTTATGTGAAACATTGTTACAGATTGTAGTCACAAGAAAATTTATTCGTGTAATGGCAAAAAACGGTCAAATGGGGACGCATTCACGCATAAGAAAATTTTTTAAATTATGGACAAAATTTGGCGAATTGGAGAGTTATCAGAAAATTTTTCTGCCGAATTTGTTTTAGCAAATTGGCTAAAACGACCAAAAAAGTTTTAGTAAAGTCTTAAAAATTTTCGCCAATGCTAACGTTTTGGCCCAAAAAAACCCAGTTTTGTCTCAGCATTTTTTTGGTCAGACTTTAAGGGTAGATTTCACAAACGTAGTAGTTTTACTAAACCATGGTTTTACGTACGTTTTTCAATGATTTGCACATGATTTCATTACGAATTATCGCCTGATTCGTTACAAATTTAGAAGATTTTCTTAAATTATGGTTTTAGCTCAGTTGAAATTTCAGGAAGATCGAGACCTGCTATGCTGCAGGTTTGATATTTCAACTGCGCTAAAATGTATATACCTGATAGAGAGAAGTCATTCTGTCTGCTCTCCGAGTCCCTGATCAAATACGCCCCGTGATCGTTGCCCGGCGCCTGCAGCAGGTTTTCGGCATCGATACGTCTGATCTTGCCGAAATACCAGCTGCAACAAAATCACAGTCTATCAACATCAAAGTGCACACTGAACCGATATAGCGGATAGACGGATATATTAGCTCACAGTTTAACAGGGGTTTATTATGGTGGGAGTTCGATACCCCAGCGAATTTCTATCTAAATTTAAGCGATTTTTATATAAACTTTGGAGGTTAACAGTTAAATATGGCTAGGCTAAATGACTCTAACACCTTCACAACTGCTTACTACATATGTAGCTTAGTTGCTAACTCCTAGAAAATCTAAAAGAAACAGGAAACAGTCAAAAACTAAAACCAACGCTACTATTCATACAACTATGTATAATAAGTTATCGCGACGGCTTCACAGCTTCTCAAGCAATCTATTAGTGATACGAAATAAAAACACGTCTATATATAAAGACAGTCAGACTCACGGCTCGGCTTCAATGCTCTTGAGCTTGGCGACATAGTTTGAGGGAATGTAGCCCCGCTGGCCTGAGGAGCGGGACAGGGCGTACCACCAGTCGCCTTGGCTGGCGTCAAGAATCTCCAGATACTCGCCCTTCTTGAAACTCAGGTCGTCATCCGTGCGGGCGTCATAGTCGTAGAGGGCGACATATAGTTTAGCAGAAGGGGTCTGGGTCGGCCCGCTGGCAGGGGTCGGGTCCCCCCCGCTCTGCTGGGCCACGCCCCCGGCACTGGCGTCCCCCCCAGGGCAGGGCCAGGCGTCCAGGACCATCGGGCTGACCCCCCCAATGCCGGGCGGCCCCCCCTCCTCTCCCCCGTGATGCACATGCGTGGGCAGGGCAGCCCCGGGGAATCGCAGCCCATTGCCCATGCCGGCCGGAGAGCCCCCTGCCGGCAAGCCCGTCCCGCACAAGGACCCCCCGGGCCCAGGCGAAGCGGCAGACGGCTTGGAACTATGGCTCAAACAATTGCCCATCCAAAACCAGTCTCCCTTTCAGACCCACGCACAGTCACACTTCATCGGGAAAAATATATTTAATATATAAGCAGACTAAACCAATCACTCTCAGCAGCAATACTGACGGTCTAACACCAATATCTCAGGCGACCATTTGCATGAATCACGTTATCTCACTGGCCCACACACACCAGTGGTGCACAACCGCCCAGTAGCACAGAGATATATTAAAATAATGTGGAAATGTGTATATATGTAAATAATAATGTTTGGCACAGAATATAAATGTCGCAATATAAATAAGGCAGCACACAATACGATTATATGTATATACAGGCAACTGGTATATACTAGAAAGACATATAATGGAAGAAAATATATAATGTGTCTGGAATATAAACCCTGAAACAAACAAAAAACACAATAAATCGAAAATATATATGTACATACATGTAACAAGAAATCTTAGGACCATACATGTAACAGCACCAAAATTTTGGGTACCCCTCCCCTGCGTCAACTCATTTTTAACCCCCGCTCCCTCGCAAAAATGACGAAATTTTTACCTTTTTTGACCAAAAAACACCGATTTTGACAATTTTTGGCTAATATTTTAACTGAACGAAGTACAACGGCAAAAAAAAAATTGACTGCCAACACGCGCAGAGCAATCCCTCCTCCTCCCACATTAAGAAATTAGATAAGCGAGAACAATCCCTCCTCCTCCCTAATTAAGAAATTAAAAATGCGAGAGCAATCCCTCCTCCCTCCCCAATTAAGAAATTAAATATGCGAGAGCAAGCCCTCCTCCTCCTATCGGCAATGAAAAAACGAGGGCAAACCCTCCTCCTTCCTCGCTCATCCCAATGAAAAATGCGAGAGCAAACCCTCCTCCTCCCCGAAAAGCGAAAAAATGCGAGAACAATCCCTCCCTCGCCCCAATTTGCAATGAAAAATGCGAGGGCACGCCCTCCTCCGGCCGAGTTTGCAATGAAAAATGCGAGAGCAAACCCTCCTCCTCCCCCATTTTGGGGGAGGTGAGGAGGGAGGTGGGGGAGGAGGAGGGTTTGCTCTCGCGTTTTTGGCTCCCAAAGGAGCACGTTCTGTCCCTGATATACTACT
>JASANF010012834.1:0-26136 GCA_030248245.1 Trissonchulus sp. WLG1_4 | reverse complement strand
AAATTTTTTCACTAAAATTTTGCAGCATGAATGGTTGCCAAGCAAAAGACCCTTTTCATAAAAAATTAATCAAGTACATAAGTGTTACCAAGAGTACAAAATAGGAAGAGTATGACACTCTTCATATTATGCCTTCGGGCGTGCATCCAATGCGGAGCGCGAAATAGCCCGTTTATGTACGGTTTTCAGGGGGGGGGGTACCCCCCCCTCAACTGGAGACCACGTATTCAACTGAGGGGGGGGGGTTTCAGTACCCCCCTCATTTCAAGACACCAACAAGGACTTTTGTTGATGTGCTGAAATGAGGGGGGGGGGTAACCCCCCTCAACTGAAGACCGGATACTGAACTGAGGGGGGGGTACCCCCCCTCAGTTGAGTACGGGGTTTTCAGTTGAGGGGGAGGGTGCCCCCCCTCAAAACCGTACATAAACGGCCTATTTCGCGCTCCGCATTGGACGCGCGCTGCTAGGCATAATAGGGAGAGTGTCATACTCTTCCTATTATGTACTCTTGGTGTTACTTTAG
Organism: Trissonchulus sp. WLG1_4; assembly: GCA_030248245.1. Classification (NCBI taxonomy): domain Eukaryota; kingdom Metazoa; phylum Nematoda; class Enoplea; order Enoplida; family Ironidae; genus Trissonchulus; species Trissonchulus sp. WLG1_4. Next base: position 25,611 of record JASANF010012834.1, on the reverse strand, counting down.
CTAGCCCAACAGGTTTACGATGGCCTCTGGTCAATGTACTTGGAAAGTAATATGCTTGATGCTTACTGAATACTTTTGCCGAAAACTTTGCTTGTCTAGCACGGGAACTGATTCACGTTGGGTATGTTTAGACCTATTAGTGACCAATAAATCCTGAAAATATAAAGTTGCTGCTGATACTGAGTCATAGTTTAAATTTTCCATATATCACCTTGTATAAACTGAGTTTTAACGGTATGTTGTAGTTCGGTCTTCACAGACTAATTCAATAGTACATTCTTCGTAGTAATTTATAGTACTTCGATATCTTCCACATTAAAACAATAGATAGTGGTACTTCTGCGCACAAAACATTAGACACCTAACAATTTTAGTTCTTACATTTCAACACGGTAATGACAAATTCTTGACTGTTGCAACTTGGTGCCAATGAAGGGGGTAGTGTCGCGAAAGCAGTCAATTTTTTGCGACTGTAAAACTTTTTAAGTGAAAGATAAAATATTGTTTTTTATATATTCTAAAAAAACGTGTTATGGCAAATATTTTTGCTAAATTTCAGCAAAATTGGTGAAACATGTAGGTTGCAATAATGTCTCAAAGTCGCAAAAATGACGTTTTAAAAACCTATTCACACTCCATATTTTTGGCATATTTATAAATTTTTCTGTTTTTTTTGTGGACACAAACTGATAGCACATATTTTTTAGTTTATACACACAAAATTTAGTGCAAATTGATTGAGTGGTTGCAGAGTAATAAATGTTAGAACCGTGAAGTTGTGCGTAAACTGTCAAGTACTCACAGCAAGAATGATAAATTGTGAAAAATTTAGGCGCATATTTTAAAATCAAAAGAAAAACGTACCTTTCTTTTTTATTTTTCTTATTTATTGCAAAAAATGGTGCGTCGAAACATTGTATGTACTTCACAAGTTGGCCAATCTGATATTTGGCTTGATTTTTTGAGTTTTATGTCCCTATTGTGTGATGTCTGGCTTACAAATGGCGATTGGTTCAAAATTTTGGTAGATATTGGTAGTCTAGTGGTGTCTGGCAGTAATTGTTGGACACCATATAGCATTTTACGTTTTACGTTTCTCCGTGAATGTACAATTTCAAAGCAAAAAGCTCTTTTTTCCTATTTATGAGCAAAACTGCTTTGGCGACACTACCACCTTAAAACAATCCGCTCAATATATTAAAATCTCCTGGCACGGGTGAAAATTCAATTGGCACACATTTAGAACTACTATAGGTATTTACTACTATTTAGCTACTATATTTAGAACTACTATAGTTTGAAAGTATCAAGTTGTTGCCAACACTGGGTCATGGCGCAATTTTTCCACTTAAGAATATACAAAATATGTTCGAATCAAAGCTTACTCATATTACTGTTAATGCCGCAAGTATAAAGTTGCAACTTGTACTGTGTGTTATCATAGTTCTGAGCCATTGTATACTTGCAAATATCACTGCCGTTGAGCCATTGTATACTTGCAAATACCACTGCCGTTATTAAATGTTCGTATTTACATTGAGCAAGTACACGTGTCCTTGCTCAATGTAAACATTGAAACATTGCCAGTCTATATTGGTCTCACACGGAAGAAAGAAATTGACAGATCAAGCTAATTGTTGGAGCGGGGGCAACGTTACAAAATCAGTGCTCTTTATAAACACAGCGTTAAAGTTGTAGTATCGTATAAACAGGTGCGATTTGAAAGAAATCCGAAACATGTATATACATGGATTGCCGGTAGTTATATATCGTTTGTGAAATCCGCTGAATCGAAATGTACTGAAAATCAGGTACCCACTTCTCTGTTATTAAGTAAAACGACCATTATGTTTATGTACAAACATAGTAACATACATATATAATATATTATATATAAGGTACAAATGCGAACAAATTGAATTTTTACGTTTTCAAACTAATCGTTAGTTAGAAAATCCCTGTCTAATCCATTTCGGCACTGGTTACAATTATATGCCCCTCTCCCTCTGTCATAATAAAACTCCATAAATACCAAAATATGAGAACCAACCACAATAACCTATTCCTAAAGAGAGCCAGTCATATTCTTGCCAAAAGCTCCAATTAGACCGGACCTACTCGGGGCAGCAGATGGGTGTTTGACCTCACAGCAGAATACACAACTGTGGACGAAAATAAGAAATACCATCATTTTCATGAATAAGTCTTGGGGCCTTTTCATAAATTATATTAACTAGATTTATACAATACTCCAAGACTGAGCTCGTAGCCGCAAAAAGGGTGCGCAACTATACTATATATGTCTATATATACCACTGATTATCTGCTTGACAGTATTTTACCATCGATGAATAATGTATGCAAGTGCAATAACTCATACAACTAAATTTGTGTTTTTTGTAACTAAAAATGAAAAAAGCACGAATTTCAAAAAAATTGAAAAAGTTATATACCAAAATACATGCAAGAAATTGAGCAAATCGAAACATCTTTCCAATTTACATTACAGCTGGACATGAAAATTACGCGGGACAAGGAAGGCACAGGAAATGCCCACTGAAGTAATCCAATATCACAGCGCAAACATCAATAAATAAATATAACATAATATCAGACCAACAGAAGTCAGCTATGTAGCTCAGCTACCAATTCCCAAAATGAAGAAGGGGCTGGAAAACCATAATAACCCAAAAATGCCCCCCCCCTCCAGATCTTCGCAGCAAAGTGCAGATAAAATGAACCGTCATAACAAGAGTATATACACTCAGCTGACAGGGATCAAATCAGAGGGGGTACTTTTCAATACAGCTAGAGCTAACCCCCCCGTGCCGTTCCTCTAGCACTCCGGCCTAGGTAGCTGGTCAGTCCACAGCTTAATGCTAAGTAAATATTACGCAACTAAGCTGGACTATGGCCGCTGTAATTTATGATTTCCAAATGCTGCCTTTTAACAGGCCAAATTGGATCATTTACGCCAGTTTTACGGGCTGAAGCAACGAAATAACGCACTGGATTGCATTATGCACATGAACATGTGTTAGTGAATCCACCCACGCAATATATTTTATAGGGCCGAATATACACACCATACACATTGGAAAAAGTGAGGCGGTCTATATGTATCCCACATGTATGAGGGAGGATTCCAAGTGACCTAAAATTCCCGCCCCCCACCCCTTCAAAAAATTGGGTGTCCAAGGAGGAGAGGGTTCTGAAAATCTGAGCAAAAGTGGGTAACAACGATATTTTAACGGCAAATTATTGCTTATTCGGTTATCTTGGTCTATCATGGGAACAAGTCCTCAAAAACTGAAATAAAAAGCAACCCCCAAAATAAAATTAGGTCCCGTTATATAAATGTATGAGCTGAAAAATCAGTAAGGGTGTATGGAGAAGTAAGCTAAACATGAATCGTACCACACATGGGCGTGGGGGGGGTTTTCACCTCACGCCCCCAAACGGCAAGGTCACCCCCCAACCCAGAATGTTTTGGAAGTTGCTCACACTGCAAAACCGGTGGCTCACGAAGCGAAAATGAAAATTTGGTCCGCACCCCTCCCCCCCCCCTTACCGAGAATTCGCCAGCCCACGTATGATCGCTGCAAATAATTAGCTAATGTATCTGTAATATCATTTTTAGACAAGCCCAATAAGCACCCTTTTCCACGGCTAAAATGTAACAGCAATACTACATATATCTATACATATGCGTAAAACCACGAGCTAAAAGTTGCACATCTAAACATTCCAATGGAATGCTAGCTTCGCGTGCGTTTAGTAGTAAGCTCAAGTAAGCTGGCCATAATCCTACTACATTACACGTATTACGCATGTTGTAAATAAATACAACACAAGACAACAAACGGAAAACTTTGAATAAGCACATCCTAACACAAGTTTAGATTGGTAGAATCTGATATTTTTATTAAAGCAATGTTTTAGAAGAGGGGTAGCCTGGAGAAAAATCTAAATATTCATATGCGAAAAAGTACACAAAAAATTAAAAAACCTTAGTGCGGAAAACAAACATCAAATTGTAAAACGATCTTCCTAAATGGTTGGATCTGGCCCTAACGCTAAATTCACCCCAAAAGCCCCCTAAACTTCAAGTCTTAGTCCAAGTACGATTATAAAGCTAAGGCTATCCAATTCTGCGCTAAAGAGGGGAATAACATTTCGTCCGGTGGCAATAAAAATCTGGTCATGACCATAAAAGGATTGAAAAATTACTTGTAACTTCTCTTAACTGACCTCCAGTTATAAACTATCATTGTCACAGCTCATTACCGCTATGTCCAATGCAATAAACACGGAACACAACGCAGAGTTCGGAGAAGGGGCCCGTCAGAAAAAAATATGAGAGGCACACAAAACCGCTAAAAGCTCTAATATCTATGTTATGTTCTTAGTTAACCAAGACAAATTAATTTCAACCAAAAGATCGTCACAAAAACGCAATAGCCGATACACTCAATGAATATAATATAACCCTAGCCATACGAATAATGAAGGTTGTAAAATACAAAAGTTCTAAACCTCCTAGGGGGTGAGGAAGTAGTAAACTTATGAATGTAACAGGGTCATAAAAGTTAGTCAAGTTTAAATTTTTGGTGACAACTGCACCTGTCTTAACGGACAAGCAAAACTGATATCAAACTTTTTGAAGTTATCTAAACTAGCGGGCGTTAAAGTTCAACAAAAAAAGTTGCCTGATAAAACAGAAATAGGCTACCAAACGTTGGCAAAAATATGGTGAAAAATTGTCGCAAAATGTCTGTCATACGCTAACTTATGAAGCGTATAAAATGCAAATATGCTTTTTGACAGGCACTGTACAATCATTGACGTTGAAAAAGTTTTGAAAACACAAATTCAAAAACTTCGTTTTGAACTAAACCCTCTCTTCCTTTCACACATTAGCACGATTTACGTGTAAATGCAGCATGGTGACGTTTTAACGCAGATATCATAAGTGTAAAAAGCCTATCATCACTTCATTTAAGCGTGAATCTGTATATATGTTTACTAAAGGGATTCAAAACTTAAACACAAACACGTTTTGATTTACATGTTTATACCGAATAACTGATGTAATTCATGACAACAAACAGAAAATATTGGAATCCAAATCTCAAACCAAGCAACCTTTCCTAAAATTCTCAGCGACGCTTCTGGTTCAGCAATATGCAAGTAGCATAAAGCAAGAGTCAGATGATCTGAATGCAATCTGCCATCAATGTTGTTGTTGAAACTTGAGTCAATATCTGTCTGTATCACAAAAAATACAAACCAAATCAAAGTAAAACCGTACGGATTTTCAATACACTAAAGTCCTTAAGGCCTATTCAGTTTCACGAGGGCGCATTTTGCTACATGTCCATGGCGTACGCCATGCAATGTGCCCTCGTGTGAACAGGCCTTTACACGTAAACTTTTTTGCAAAACTAACAGCAGCCTAAGAATAAGTAATAAAATTTAGCATCGTAACATTAAAAAAACCATTTTAAAAACGTCTTCACGCGAATCAAATTTAGATTTATCTACAGTTTTATCTGTCATCTTCAAAGGCCTTGAATAAACGATCAAGTGAAATCATTATGGGTGATAAAATACGGTGATAACATGAAAAATAAAATTCAACGACTTAAATGAACATTTTGACAAAAAAAGTCGGTGATACAATGGATAATTTTCAAAGTTTTGAAAATAGAAGAACGGACGAAGAGGCTTTTAACTAAAACGGAAGTTGTGAAAGAAGTAAAATAATCTTACATGCGAGTCCTCAGTTCCCAGTTACAAAAAATATTGCGTTCGACATAAGCCCAGTTCCCGGATATTTGCATGATAACAGTCGCCCTGTTGCTCTTCTGAAAGCTGTTCGAAAGCTGCGGTGCGGCAGCCCCCGCGTATTGCGTATTGTTAGAAATATGTTAGAAAGTGCTTAAACATATGTTAAAAAGTGTATTTGAAACACAATTCTAAAAATAAAATAGCATTTTCCCTCAAATAAATTTTTCGCCGCCCCCAATTTCACCCTGGATCATCAGTGCTTCAGACAGACATCACTCATCAGGAAACCCCCCCCCCCTTAAAAACACCACAGCCTTTCTCTTTCTCTACGGAGCCAACGCCATGAGTTGTTATTCGTCATTGCCGAGAAATCAACCAATCAAATCAACAAGCACTCCTCTGCATATTTGCATCCTCAAGGTGCAGATATAGGTTGGTAATAAAAAGCGGTAGACCTTCAGTTAAAAAGGACTAATAGTACTCAGCCCAACTGAATCTCAGATTGTGATCAATTCAGGGAGATACAGTATTTTTAAAGGCATTTGTAATGCTCTTATGTTATTCCTTGTAAAGATTCTTATGAAAATTAAAAACTAATCGCCCAGGACCAATGCAGTAATACAATCGATCGCATCATAAACTACAAAAAATGCAACATTGTAAAAGTCCCAACATTAAAAACTCTGATTGGATTATAATTTTTCACATCATCACAAATGCTACCTACTAATATGCCGATGATATGTAATTAAAATCAAATGGCACCGTTTAATGTTCATGCACCGCTGTAGTAACCCACGTATACATGCGGGCAATAAATAGGAATAACTGTCATTAAGTGCAGAACAGAATAACGATCAGAATTCCTGGCAGAAAAAACAGTTTTGACAGTTGAAAACGTCAACTTAAATAAAAACGAACGTGAATCAAATTACGACGGTGTAGCGCAAAAAAGTACCGACCTCCAAAGTTTTACGCATAATACGCAGTTAAATATATCGTATATACATATGACTGTAAAACGTGAATATATGAAGCCAAAAGAGTGGAATGAGACTATATAAATTTTTTAAACGGAAATGAAGAATTGGGACAGACTAATCTGATAAAAAACCAATTAAAAAGTGTGAAAACAACAAATAAAAAAAATTCCATTTACAAACGCGATTAAATAACAAGAATGAAAAATCGTGCATTAGAACGAAATAAATACTACGACCAACTTTAATTTGACAGAAAAATTGGACAACCCTTTGAAGCAATTATTTAATAATTATTAATTGTCCCAAGTCGTAAATGCGTCGTACACGTTAAGAACATGTGAATGCATAGTTTGAAATGTATCATTTCAAAAAGAATCGCCTTGGAAGATATATTCAGTTAGTTTATAGTAAAAAAATGGCACGAGGCAAGTTATTACATAAAAGTTATCAGTCGCTCTCTGTCTGTTTAAAAAATTAATAGGACAGCCGCCCAGACAAGTGCTTCACGTCCAGAATGTCTAGAAAAGGGCTCACGAAGCCATGAACGGTAGTTCAAGATAACAAAATAGTCAACAAAGTTGCTGCAAACCCCCACTCTTTTCCATAGAGGCTCGCCCTCAGAATTTCAACTTTTACGTATGGTCGTTATGACTAAAATATCACAAATGTCACATGACATCTCAACTGGTTCTATTCAGGGTTCATTTTAAAAAAAGACTACAAAAGTAGTAATAAAAACTGAACAACATTACCTTGTACTGTACATGTATTCTACACAATTACGCTGCTTAAAAAAGCATGGGTGAATACAACTGAATGTTCAAGGAATAACACAAGCCTGTGATAAAAATATCATAATCAAAAACAATACAATATCTCTTGTAATAATGTTTTTTCTGAATCTGAAAAATTACTAAAACTCCTATGAAAACATACGTGCAAACATTACGGACACACAATGTGCTGTACTCAAAAAGCTAAAACTGTCACCACAAACATAAATTACAAGAAAAACAGTTAAGGGCCATTTCATACATTAATGTTAACTAGACTAGATTAACTAGATTAAGTTCATAATTTAAGATAGAATTAACTTAATCATAAAATTTAGCAAATAAATGCAGATGATACGGTTGTATATATAAACTGATGTTGAGTTACTGAAGTTAATCTAGTTACATAGATGTTAGAGTTATTGAAGTTAATCTAGTTAATCTAATCCAGTTAATATAAACTAATGAAAAAGCCCTAAGCTACATATTACTCCGCAGTCCACATATTGGTGTATGATAGATCAGTAAAAACAGTGCACATTAAAACTAGTCCACTTCAAACCTGTGAAAAGTTATTTAATTAAATTAGATTAAATCAACGATTCAAAGGTATGAGAAAATTTGTCGAATAGCAAAAGCAAAGCTACAGTAAGTTGTGAAACAATTTCAAATTTCACCAAATAATTATACATATGTACATTCAGGAAATATCTTTCTACATCAACTATTTAATGTAAACTGCCAAAACTTTACACATTTTTATGAATCAATGCACAAACGAAAATGACACAAAGCGACATTTGAACTTTCCAAATAAATACACTTTTTTCCCAGAATCCTATATGGTTTATTTGTAAAAGTAAGTAGAAATGTAAAATAAATAAAAATGCAAAATCGCCATAAAAATCACAAATCGACATTAAGACGTATCTGTAAAATCAACCAATCCGCAATAAAAATAAAACATCGTAAAAACTACTTAAATACGGCTTCCGGCTATAACATACGCATTATACCATATAAGTTGACTGAAAACGTTGTTATAACTTCAGTTGCAAAAAAGATTGAAAAATACAGCCTGCGAATCATTCAAGATGAAAGCAGTCCGAAACTGAACGATGATCTACGAGAACGAGATGCTCGACAATGACCCCAGAGGCCAGATTGGTGGTCGGGTCCCCAATGACAAATCTTGGCGTCAGCACAACAAATGCCTTTTAAGGCGCTTCTTTGGCCCTCGGTGACTGATATGATAAAGGGCTTAAGGATATTATAGAGATGTAATCGAGCAGCAAACATTCGATTCACATCCATTTGTAGTCCAACCACATCTTAACTTATGTCTTATATAATATATACCTCAGCTAACACGGCATGTCTTAACAAATTCACAAAAATGGAGGTATTAAACCTGAAAATCTGTAAAATAAAGTAATCGTAAAATGAGTAATCTGCGAGACTTCTAGTAGAAAACTAATTATACATAAATTTTAGCTCACTAGGTCAGCAAGCCCATAAAATAAGCAAAAAATGACCAACAAAAAATTCATTAATAGCATACGCTTTCGCAGAAATTAAAACTGTCATTTAGCAATGTCAAAACGAATTTCCGAAAAAAACTTAACGGCCTCTAATGACCGGCTAAATAGACTCGGCATTATGCTAAAATGGATCCCAGCTATTGCAACAATAGCGTCATAAGCTCGCCCAAAAATAGACTGACAACACAGGACGCATAAACAATAACGTCCCTCATCCCTTATTCCAAAAACGACGACCCCTTCGATTAAAAAATATCGGATTTATACATAATTTACTCGTAAATTTTTCTAATTCAGACAAGACAGTTTCCCCAAGCTTTCTCACAAACGAATCTCATTCGCTCAAAAAAATGTTGCTTCCCCTACTAACTAAAAAATAACAAATCCACAAGAAACCAGTAGCCAAGCTTTGTTCCGTATGAGGGACAGTGACAAACGTGCAATATTGGTTGTATAACAGGCAGACGAACGTTGAAATTAATGTGACTTGTCTTGCAATGGAAACAATAAAAACGGTGAGGACTAGACCGGTCTTACTGGAAACTACAGGTCAATAGTAATGTTGAATTAAATTACAATTTGTAATTAATGGTTGAGGAAAATCATATATTGGTATATACATCAAGAATGCATGAATGACTAGATGAAAATATTATAATCTGATTATGCTACTGCTACCAGTTATATACCACAAAGGAGGCCAGAATTTGTCTAGAGATGCGTATTTTTCTGGATAAAATGTGTTTAAAACAAACATGGAAAAATGGCACAAAATGAGATTAAGCATTTTAAAAAGCTGTAAACTACAAAAATTAATAATCAAGACAATATACATATTTTGGTAAAATGTGAAACATAACAGTACAAACATGTCATATGTACTCAGTACATATCTATATAACTGTAGAACACATCACACTGAAAAATTATAAAGGCAAAAACCTATATTAAAAAATGCAAACAAAAAGCGACATAATTACAGCAAGACTGCCGAAAGGCAAAATGCGTAATGCATGAAAAACTTGCGAACAAGGTTTACAACAACTACATATTTGCGACTCACAAAAAACACTAATGCCAAATTTGATGCCCTGCTGTCTTGTACAGCAAAATAATAGCCCCACTAGGAGTGGAGTAAAACATCCACTATTGAGTGAAAAGGAATGAAAAAATCAGACGCCTCTGTACCATTAAAGGTTGAGGACAACATGCCATTTGTTGTCCTGTAGGCATAAAAAAAGTACAAAATGATGCAACAGCAAGTGAAACCTAAAATGCCTCTACATGGGTGCATGCTCTTGCTTGCAATGTTAGTATCAAGGGTGCAAATAGTTTTCAGATGGATAATCTACAGTTCAAACTTGAAAGAACCAAAATATATGTATAGTGACAATATGTTAGCCAGCAGCAATAAAGCTAACTGAGGATTCTATCTAAAAATTCTAAAACCATATTATATATTTACGTACAAACATATTGCTCAAGACTTCAAACCTCAAAACGGCTACAGCTTCAACTAAAACAACTCTGTTTTCCTTAAAATATTCTAAACTCGGTATACCATAAGCCCGAAAACTGTGCCGGCATCAGCAAGTAATAGCTCTAAGTAAATTAAGGTGTAAGGTTTCAGCTTCAATATAATCTGCGATTAAAAAATTGACTCCACTGTAAAAAAAGTAACTGAGGAAAAAAGTTCTATCACCATCTCCAAATTAAACCGCTAATGCAAAGCAGTAAGTTTACCAAAGTTAACTACATCCAGCTTAATGGGAATCCAGTCTAATTTTTGACCAAAAATGCCAACTTCAACCGCAGCCGACACAACAAAGAACTTTTTACCCCAAGCCTTGTTTTGGCGCAGTAAAAGTAACATTCGAAATATTGCCCGCCCAATTTTCAAAACACCCTCCGCCAATTTCACAGCACCATTGGCCAAGCATTTTCAGCAAGAAAAATTATGAGGCAACAAATGCACGGATTTCTTTTCCCCTTTACTCAACTGAAAATTGATTCAGCTTTCGACACATTTTTTCTGACATTTTCCTAAACTTTCATCGGTTTGTAATTTAATAGTAGGGGTATGAATTTTGTGGTGAGAATGCTAAGATTTCTCTTTTTACTAGTTAACTCACAATTTGCTAAGTAGGTTTTGATAAGCTGGAATGTGAAAAATAAAATAAAAACAATATAATCTAAGCAAGCAAAAAATGAGCGCATCATGAAGAAGTCATTCGCTATTAACAAGCATTGATCACAGACAATATAGATTCATAAGAATAACCAGCTCCACATAATATTAATAAAATTCCTTAAGTATCCAAAATCAAAAAACGAGAGCCGAATAAAAGTTTATTAAAAACGAAATACGCAACAGAGTCAATGAAATACAACTTGAAAAACTTTATTAAAAATAACATTCACATAAACGGTTTCCCAGATTTTTGCTTCAGCAATAGTCGGAAAACCCAACACTGCAGTTGTTAAATACGGCTGACTATAAAAACTCAAGGGAGAAAGGGAAAGTATCTAATCAGCTGTTCAAGCATAGTCCCACAGCTCCAAATCAATACGGTTATTACATAACATGTCTAGCAGCCAGGTGTTTATCTTAACTCAACGTACTGTGGCATACAGCAGAAATTCCAAATGGTAATCAAATACACGAACACCAAACTGAAATCATTTGAGTTGAGTTCGTATAGAAGCTTTATATAACGCTGCCCCTTCGCCCTACTTAAGTTTGTCAAAGCGCAAGTTCTAGTTATGTTATCATACCAAATTTAAATTAATTATAAAACAGCAGACATATTATACGAACTTGTTCGAAACCCTGACAGAATACTAAAATATTGGATCATATCCGTAACGAGGCTTAAATTTAGAGGTCTGTTAGCATACGTGGGCAAATAGGAAATTCTGCGGGATGGGTGAGCCTCTTCTGGGGGAGATCTTTGCTTATTTTTCTTTTGTGAGCCACCCCCCCCTTACACCCAAGTGTGGCTTCTAGCTGAATTTTAGTACACCCCAGTCCTGGTAATAGAAAGCTCAACCATAAACGCAAAATATTCCCATCAGCTATTGTGGGTTCCAGCCCCCCCTTGTAAGTCTAAAGCTGACACTTTCAGCAACTAAACTAATTATCTAGTATGATACTAAAGCAGTTTCCAATTAGCATCTAACATAGTTAGACTATTACTGACAAGTAATGGAATGATCACTTCACAACTTATTAACACAGGTGACAGTCAGCAAACCCGCATCCCCGAGTGGACTTTTGATCAGAGACTGAATGGCTTTAAAATGTTCGTGATCTTTGGATCGTATCAACTGCAGTAGCACCGACTCGTGCGTGGTCACGATGCAGCCTGCCTGTCTCAGCCGCTGAAAGAAAATGGGAGTTGCCCAATGATAATTCATAGGACATAAAGTATTCTTAACAAAATGATAAATATAATTAATATTTACATTAATTACCAATATAATCGCACAGTAATCCACCAAACTAGATCGCGGAAAATTTTAATTTTTGGCCTAAATCCAGTGTTGAAACATTATCACGTGTGGTATTGGTATTTATTTAATGGCATTTCAGGGGGGGGCTACCTACAAGTATAACTAAAAATGTTAAGTTCTACGATTTTCTTCAAATTTACACACATTGGAGCTTCCGTAAAGGCGCATTGCAAATGTGAAAAATTGAAACTAAAGCTATTGCCAATTTCTGTGCAGGGGCTCCTAAAAAATCCAATTTTACGTGTAAATCAGAGGCGCAGCAACAGTTATTTTTTTGAAATGTCTGCACAAAACGTCCTTTCATTTGAAACCACATATTATCAAAAATCCGGATCACATGATTCCGTGCAAACTTGTGAGCTAGTGCCTAGTACCATGCCGAGTTTCGGTCTGGTTGGTTGTATCTGGTCTGTACTAAACTAGCCCAACACGGAGCTATTTATCGACTTCCTTGCCAGCGTTTGCCTATATAGACTGACAAACTGACAAAACCAAAAGCGAACCTTCAAGCTTAATATTTTATCTTATCTGATGTAGAGGTTCCTCTCTCTCTCTCTCTGTGTGTTCAAGCATCCGCGCACCGCATAGGATCGTCTAGAGGAGAGGCCCGTAGGAAGTCCGCCACGCCCGGGGATGGTTGGGCCCAGGTTGGTGGGCAGGGTAAGGGAGCGCTGTGCCAGTGCCGGGCATTCCAATAATAGGTGGATAGCCGTGTCGACCGCCTCCATACATCTCGTACAGAGCGCAGACCCTTGCAGGCCAATTCGGTGTCGGTAGGCCCCAGTAAGCGTGCAGTGCCCGCCCGCTCGAAGTTGCGCCAGGGCAACCCTGGCTGCGGCAGTCAGAGACTTTTCCCCATCTTCGGGGATAGGCTGTTGGGTTTGGTAGCTGTTCTTAATATATTCGTGGCTTATGTTGCTTCGCCAACGATCACGTATTCTTCTTGTGGCCATTCTCACACAGCTCTGCAGATCGATCTTCGCTTCGGTTTGGTCCAGATCTGTTGCTATTTTGGCTAAATTATCTGCCGCTTCGTTTCCTGGGTTCCCTGAATGCCCGGGGATCCACTGCACGTAGATTGGACAGTGGAGGTTCAGGATTTCTTGCCATATTTCGCTTGTTAGCTGGCTCGTTTGGCCCGCTGGGCCAGTTGACAGACGCTGGACCGAAGACAGAGAGTCTGTGTATAGATGGATCACGGGGCTTGTAGGTAGTGTCTGCTTATTGTCGTTGCACCACCTGAGTCCCGCTAAGATAGCCACTAACTCGGCGCGGTAGCTCGAGCACCACTGCCCTGCAGCAGCTTGTAGAGTTATTTCTTGACCACTGGTTTGGATCAAACAGCCTGAGCCCCCATTGGTGTGCGCCTCAACTGCTGCGCCGTCCGACCAGATCTGCACGTTCGGTGGTGGTAATGTTTCTAAAGTATCGTTGATCTTTTTCAGTTTGACTTCGACTGGTTCATTTCGGTGGCAGGGCTGGCAGAGTTGGTTGAGGAAAATTGCTTGGTGTTCTTGTGCCCACGGCGGTTTCGGTGGCAGCCGGGGGATTTTTTCGATTCTTCCTCTACTCTCGTGTAGCTCGTGCACTTCTGGTATAATTCTAGCATACTCTCGCCAGGACTGCACAGATTTCAGTCGGTTTCTTCGCTCTCCTTCTGCCAGTTCTCTCCGTGGGTGTCCCTCAGGGAGACATAGCGATTTAGTGTACGCAGCTGCCACGGCTTGTTGCAGACGCGTGTGCATTGGCAGGAGACCTGATTCTAGCATTAGACCGTCAGTCGGCGTTGAGGCAGTGCATCCAGTAATCGTACGGGCGGCTTGGTTGTTGATACGTTCGATTGGCTGAAAGTTTGACTTTGCGACTGCAGGGCCCCAGGCGGCTATACAGTATTCGAGAGCAGATCGAATGTAGGTAGTGTATAGCAGCCTCAGATTTTCTTTAGACATGCCCCAGGTTCTGCTTCGGACAGCTCGGAGGACATGTAGTCGCTTCTGCATGCGGTCTTTGAGACTATCCACGTGTTGTTTAAAGGAGAGTCGACGGCCCAGTTTCACTCCAAGAAAGGTCGGGCTTTGGCTTGCTGGAATTTGCTGGCCGTCGTAGTTTATTTTCACCAGTAGCTTCGCTTGGTGTGGGTCCATTGTGAATAGGCATGCTTCACATTTGCTCACGTTCACCTCCATTTTCCAGTGTTTGGCCCACCGGGCCAGGCAGGCCATAGCTTCATTTATCTTTTCTTCTGCGACTTCAGGTTTCGTGTCGCTGCACCATACTGCTAAATCGTCGGCGAATAGGCTACATTGAACATTGTCCGGCAGCCAGCTAGCTAGGTCGTCGATATACAGTAGGAAGAGCAGAGGTGAGAGAGCTGAGCCTTGGGGAACTCCTGTTCTGTGTAGGTGGTATGAGCTGGTGGCTGAGTTGATTCGAACCTGGGCTCTGCGATCACTTAGTAGCTCCATGGTCCATCTGACTGCGCATGTTGGCACACCTTTAGCTTTCAGTTTGGCCAATATTCCTGGTCTCCAAACTTTGTCAAAGGCTCGCGCAAAGTCCACCAGAACCATAACCGTCCGCTTTGGGGGGCGTTGGTGGAAGCCATCAGCTACTGTTTGTGTAATGCGCATTAGTTGGTCTTCAGTGGAGTGTTGACTGCGGAAGCCGGCTTGCCACTTGCTTAGCAGTCGGTTTTCTTCCAAAAAGTATTGCAGTCGCTGCTTGACCATAGCTTCACAGACTTTGCTTATGCAGCTCGTGAGGCTAATGGGTCTGTAGGAGCCGGGGTCAGCAACCGGTTTCCCTTTTTTCGGGATAGGGATAATGGTTGCTTTTCTCCATGCTGCGGGGACTTGTTGGAGCTTCCAGGACAGGTTGCAAGTATGCAATAGCAATTTCCCTTTCTTGAGCTTCTTCAGCGTTTGCGTTAGCTCGGCCATGGTGAGTTGTCCGCACATATTTTCTTGACCATTTGCGCATTCACACTGAGACTTTAGGCTGTTCTGTATTTTCCTGATTCTGGGTCTATCTTCCTTGCCATTTCTTGTTCGTGCCACATTAGCATACATTTTTGCAAATAGGCTGGCTTTCTGTTCGTCTGTATGATGTAGCTTTCCGTTGTAGTTTATTGAACAGCCTGATTTGGTTGGCTTTCTCCCATCAATGGCGCGTATTGTGAAGTAGACTTTGCTTGGATTCTGTCGTGGGTTCAGCTCGCTCACAAAACTTTTCCAGCATTCTTCCTTTTTCCGCCTTATTAGATTGCTGGTTTCCTGGTTGGCTGTTATCCAGGCATTTCTATGGCTTTCACTAAGGTGGGCTTCTCTTCGGGCTTTTCTTCTTTCTTCAACTGCCGTAGCAACTTCATTGTCCCACCATGGTTTGGTAGGGTGGGACATCCGCGGATTGTTTGTTTGCTGGCTTAAGTATTATATCTGTCAGAAGCTTGTTTTGCTCATGGACATTGTCGTTGCATCGGGGTCCACTGCTGTAACATATCTTCCAGGTTTTGCCGATATGTGTTCCAGCGGCTTACGGAAACTCCATCTCGGGCGCTCCGGTGTTGGCATTGCAGGTCGTAGATCAAGCTCGAATATATCGGGAGATGGTCTAGCAGGTCGGGGCCGTGACAGGTCCGCGAGCCAGCTGCCATGGCAGAGGGTGATATCTGGGGATCCGCAGCTTGTAGTTCTATAGTCTTGGCGCGTGGGTTCTCCAGTGTTGGCTACTAACATGTCGTTACTTGCTAGCCAGTCTTCAAACGTCTTGCCAACCTGGTCCGATTCCATTGTTTGATCCCAAAGCCTTGAGTGGCCATTGATGTCTCCCATTATAATGGTGTTGCTGCGGCTTGGTAGGTAAGCTGGATCAAAGTTTTGCTCACTGTCGTCATCCGCTGCGTTTCTAATTGGAGGTATATAAATGTTGACGAGCTGTATTTCCAGTGGCTGCTTGCTGATAAGGTGTAGTTTTAGAGAAAGCAGCTCGGTTGTTAGATCAGTGGCAGCTTGGTATGTTCCTTGATCAGTCGAGAACGGGATGCCGTTTCGAACTGCTGTGATTAGACCCCCGCCTACAATCCGGCCATGGCCGAGATCGTGTGCATGTCTGCCCCGAGCTCGGTCTTGTCGAGTGCAATCGTATCCCCGAAGTTCAAACTTATTCTCTGGCCGCAGGTTGGTTTCTTGGATAGCAATTATATCAATGTTGTTGTCAGATATAAACTTTTCCAGTTCTGCCTTCTTCGGGCGAATGCCACCTGCATTCCACTGCATTATTTTTAGCCTTCGTCTTGGTTTTCCCTGGGGTTTCAGTCGGGGGCTGCAGTCGGGATTGTTGGCGGTCGCGTTCGACTGTGGTAGAACGATACAGTACATTTCCATTTCGCTCGACTACCGGCATATTCTTTTATCCGATGGGGAAAAAAATACATAACCCAACTCTACCCCGGTGGGTGACGAAAGGGCCATTGTTAAAAAAAGGTCAAAAATTTATCTTCTCGAAAGGCATGGAGGGAGCTGAGGGTGGTCGGCTGCCTCCCCAAAGTTCGGGTGGACAGGGGTTCCTTGCCTGCGGCACTGCGGCAGTGACAGTAAACTTGGAGAACCTTGATTTTCGCCCTGGAAAGCCCCTTTCGCTTAACTTACTTTCTTTATATTTTCCGTAGCGCAGTGGACTAGCGAATCGGTTTAATAACCAAAAGATCGTCGTCGGCGGCCGATCAGGAGTGCTGCTCCTATACTCGTCGGGAAAGAATCCCGATGTCCCGCAGAAACCGCAGGACCGTACTGGGGCCAGGGTTTTTTTTTCAAAATCGACAGTGGGTCCACGTTGGGTCAGGTTAATTTTCGTTTGGTCCAGTTAAGCACTGACTGGGTCAAGAATATATATGTTGTAAATCGTAAGTAGACATTTATATTATATAACAGTGGCGTAGCCAGAAAAAAATTTCGGGGGGGTATGACTTTTCGATTTTTTGAAGTGTATTAGTATGCACCTAATTGCAATTTTAACGCAAAAAGCGACACATTTTAGAATTTGTCGGTCAAAACAATGCTTATTTTCGACCACAGCAGCATCAAACGTAAAATTGGAAAGGGGGACCCTTGTTGACAATTTCTTAAGGTTCAACCAAAAAGGGGGTTCGCGACCCCCGCGACCCCTCCCTGTCTACGCCCTTGGGTCTGGCTTGGGTCAGGTTAATTTTTGCTGGGTCCAGTTAAGAGAACTTGAGTCTGGACCCACTCGTGGACCCAAAAAAAAACCCTGACTGGGGCAGTCTCTCAGTACTGATAAGGAGGGGTTCGGGCCTAGGGAAGGCACTCGGTGTGTGGTATAGGCAGGGCACCGGCTGATAATGACGTGTTCAAAATCCTCCAACTCCCCGGTTTAACTGACACACAGGACAATTGGGGCTGGGGTATGTTGCAGGGTCTATTGTGTGCCTGTATTTCCCCAGCAGCCAACTTTTTCCTGACAGTAATCTGCTCAACGTGACACGGTCACCTCTCGGTAATCCTTTTTTCCTTTTCCGAAGGTACTGGTCCACTGGTTCCATATATTTCTCTAGTCCTCTAGATGTTTCAGGCTGTTATGCCATTTCGCCTGAACGTGCCGTCTTAGGACGGCTTTAGCAGTATCATAGTCAACGGTTTCATCTTCTTGGGGTTCTGTGCATCCGGATTTGGCCAACAAGTCAGCTATTGCATTTCCCTCAAGGTTGCAATGTCCCGGTACCCTCTGAACCATTATTTGGCAGTGCGACAGTTGTCTGAAATAGCTCCATACACCAGACAGGAGTTCACTGAAGCTTGCTGTTAGACCACTGCGGATTAGCTTGACCACCGATTGAGTCGGTGCAAATTCGGATTGAGGGGTTCGCGCCAAGGTCTAGGGCAGCTAGATGTTCGCTAAGCCATTCCAGGCCCATGTGCACAGCCTTCAATTCTGCTCGAAAGCTTGAGCAGAACGCACCGGTTGGGGCTCTGAGCCTAGCTACTTCTCCGGCTTCGCGCAGCTTGATATACACGCCACTTCCCCCTTGTCTTGTACCCCCTTCAGCTGCGCCATCTGACCAGATTTCTATATCTGGTTGACATTGGCTAAGCAGAGTTTCAACAGCTGCAGCTTTCCGGTCTCCAGTAGGTGCTCCACGGGGGACTTGGCGAACCAGTCCTGCCTTGGCTTCAACACTTGTGTGCCTATGCATCGGTGGTAACAGAGGGGGATTATGGGTTCGCGTGTTAGGCTGCCTAGACCTGCTTCCGTGCTGGTGTTCTTGGCCGTGTTCCTCAAGGCAGGCTGTGACTTCAGGATCCTGCTGTTGTCTGGCCGGTTGTGTGCGATGGCATGGCGGGGGTTATCTGGTTGTAACCGGAGAGTTTTTTCATATGCTGTGGCTGTTAGCTGTTGTGCTCGCAGTTGCAGTGGGATGAGATTAGCTTCAAGCGTTTCGATTGGGGCTGACGTGTGACATCCTGTTTGTATCTTTTCCACTGTTTCTTCGTGCGTTAACCCATTGGTAATCGCTAACCATATTGGTAATCGATAGGGGCCCAGACTTAGTTTGGAGATGAACTGTTAGCCCGTCTGTGGTGGTATCAGCTGGTGCTAGGGGTCTGTTTTCTTCCTGTATATATCCAAGTCCGTGCCTGATACATGTGACAACATCACCACCAATTGTCTGCTGCTGTTGCCTTCCAGTTCTTCTGTATTCGTGAATTTCGTGATATCCAGCCAAACCTGTTGTTTCTCCGGGTTTGAGCCACGTTTCTTGCAGGTTGATGACGTCCACTTGCAGGTCTTCCGCCATTTTGGCAACCACGGCTTTTTTCTTGCTAATGGCACCAACATTCCACTGGAGCACTCGTAGTTGGTTAGCCTCTTTTTTCCCGACCAGCTGGTTATTGCTCTTCTGCCATTTGTTAGCCCTGGTAGGGTTGCCCGTTGGCTGGGTAGGGTGTTGAGTAACGGGGCTTTGGTTAGGAATAGCAGACGTGCTTTGGCTTTGAGGGAAGCTTGTCACATTAGTAGAAAGGCACATATTACAGATAAAACAGTTAGCTTCTTGGGGGGACAACCGCCTCATTTGTGCCGCAGACATACCGGCACAGTTCCCACTATGAACCCAGAGTTTGCCTTTGGTGCAGTGGATAGCATATCCCGTGTAACCCACACCCAGATGGCACACTGAGCATGGGCATTTGGGTGAAGGTTTTGGACCGGGGTTACGTTCAATATCGCCGGCACACAGTATTATGAGGGCCCAGAATACCGGCACACCGGGCCCCCCACACAAAAACCCGCTTGGGCGTGGGTCTTGAGCCAGCACTGAGAGACTGTCCTTGGTTTGCAGTTTGCGGGATAGCCAAGCTGGTCTTCCGCATCGTAAGCCGCTCCACTGCGGCAAAGCGGGCTTCTCCGGAGCAGTAACCAAAAGATCTCTGTCGCTGTTGACTATCTATTAGCACTATCTTTTTTCACGCATTTCATCTGTGCGCTATGTAACATGTACGCTACGCAGACTAATGCACCCGAAAGAGTAAAATGAGCTGACTATACACATCACACCATGTGTTATCTAATTTCAAGACAGTGATACAGTATTAGGAATAGGATAAAATTTAAAAAAAATTTATTTCTTTGAAATTTTAAATAAAATGGACTAAATCTAAGTAAATCAGCATTTGTCGAAACTACACTAGACGCACCAGACTTACAAAAATATTACTAATAATATAGACAAGCAACTTAATCGTATAAACTTTGATAACCAGCTGATGATAATAAACCACACTGACACAGTATTTATACAACGCAGTAACTAATAGGAAACATGAAGTTTAGGTCACGCGTCAGCGGTTCAGACTATTCCACTTTGTATTTATAAACTTTCAACAATCAATAACAGAAAATAAAAAAATTACAATGCCCAATAAGCAATGATCAAATTGATAATGATAAAATTCTTAATACCCCTAAATTCAAGTTTGTGGAAAGCATTTTTCAAAGAATGCCAATGTGTATTTATACCTCCAATGCAAAATGTCTATCGACAGCACCTCGCGAACTGCAGCCGTCGGCTACCACGTAAACTTCAAATCCGTGACTGAGCAAGTCCAAAGCCGTTTGTTGAATGCACACGTGCGTCTAAAACAAGCAGGAAATAGTAAAAATACACAGTTTTCCGAAGACTAATATATGGTATAATTCAATTTAATCTAACGTTACTATGACAGTATGACCTGCGTGAAGTCTAAATGTCTCGTCCCTTCTACACCAGTTTATCACCAATTTAAGAAACCAGCAGCTGCATGTGTTCGTAGCAACAGAATTCTTAATTTTCCATTTTTTCAATGCATGATGTTGCTGTTGCGTCCACTAAAAATCAAAGAAATTGCCTTCTGAGTTTCTGTCTAAACAGTCTAAAATGTTCAGCGTTATCATTTTTATGAGATTCTGCCTCACGAACACTTCATACTACTTTAAACGCCGAGACTTAGACTTAGGAAGTTATGCAACGTCTAATAATTCCACTTCTTTTTCAAAACAAGTTTTCGCTTTGCAGGGAACTGGCGATGCTGCCTCTGGGTTAGTTTTTTTTTTTTTTGTATTTTTATAGCGTTTAAAAAATGTAAAAAAGGTGGAAGGGGGGGGGGGGGGGGGGGGGGGGTATTAACCCCCCTCGAGGCGCCCCCCCCCCCCCCCCCTCACTCCGCACCCCCCCCCCCCCCCCCCCCCCCCCCCCCCCCCCCACCGAAAAAAAAACAAAAAAAATAAAAAAAAAAAAAAAATTTTTAAAAAAATTTTTTCTCCCGCCCAAAAAAGAACCAAAAAAAAAAATGAAAAAAAAAAAATGTGAAAAAATGTGAAAAAAAGGGCCAAAACAGGGACCCCCCCCCCTCCCCTGGGGGTCGGGTACCCCCCCCCTCGCCGATTCCCTCCCTGCATCTCTGTAGTGAATGCTGAGGAAAAAGGCCCTACTCAATTTATGATGGCCACCTGTATAATATATATACGACTGTGTGACTTCCGCTTCCGCACTCACTTCCAGTCCAAATAAAACCACTTGGTTAACTCCATTATTTTTCGCTTCAGTCAATATTGGCATAACTTCGGGAATACACATGCTGAAGACACACTTTTCATGTTTTGAAACATTTGGCACTGCGTCTACGTTCAGTTCAGCAACCGTCTTGCCAAGACCTTTTGGATACTGAAAAAAGATTTAAACTGCCAGAAAATTACGGACATACATATATAATAAAAATACTACCAAAACCTTCCAGGTCAGCTAGCTCAAAAACAGCAGAACCGCCACCGGTTCAGAGATGATTTCGTTAATGGCAGAACAGACATTGGCGCTGAATCTTAACAACGTCTGCTAGATTATGATTACGTGTCTTTTCTTTAAAATACAATTTTTTGGCTACCGATGATATAGAACAAACACATTTATATATAAACACAAAATCAATGTTACATACTTGCTCGGTGACAATCAATCGAATGTTTAGGATGGACGCAGCTTTTATCTAAAATAAACGTTCTAAAATATTATTAAACCTGGCATATTTTTAGTGGGAGGGGGCTGGGGGGGCGCCCCCCCCCATTTGGTCAGGAGCCAAGGGCGGACGGTGCGGGGGGTGATATAGGGGATATATCCCCCCCCTTTTGCCCGGAGCAAAAGAAAATTTTTCTGGAGCCGCATACCAAAAATGGCCGTAAATTGATGAAATTCGGCCTCAAAATCGAAAAATTTCCCCATTTTTTCTGGGGGCTGCCGCCCCCATACCCCTGCGACGTTGTGTCTTACTATTCCTTCTTATTATCTTTTGTCATCAAAGCCTATGCATGCATGCCTAACCAACGCGCTGAGTTAACTTCGCTCTACTGTTTCATCTCAATCGGATTGTTAAATGTCCAACGTTCAACATTATGAATGAATGATGAATTAATCCGACCCCCTCACACGCCTTCCAGTGATATTGTAGCTATATCAGGATCTGTGGCGTTGAGAGGCCCACCGCTAGCATTTGTGCTTCCATTCTAACATCCCTATTCCCTAGATGTTAAATTACATTACATCATGCTGCATCCACTTGTGCAATATATACACTCTGATGTGAGGTTCCCATTTTTTGTTTTAATTTCACAGTTGAAAAAATTTCTGATACGTCTCCAGCTGACTAAATTCGGCTAAATTAACTTCGGACACCTGTTTAATTACTGGCGCCAGTACCAATAAACAACTAACGTAGTGGAAACTAGGGGTGTGCGTATAAGGAAGATGATACATTTTGGGCTGAAGGCAAATTTAGTTTAAACTAAATTTCCAGCCTGAGTTTAAAGTGGGTGTTCCTGTACGGAAGATGATGCATACTCACTCACTCTCACTCAGTGCAGAGTGTGCGTATACGGAAGGAAGAATTACCTACATTTTCATGCCGGAAAAAATTTCTGATACGTCTCCAATTGACCAAATTCGGCCTAAAATTTACAAAAATCTCCAATTTTTTCTGGGGGCTGCCGCCCCTAGACCCCTGCAACTTTGTGGTTTAGTAAATTTGCATTTTTAAGGTGTTTTAAAGTGTTAAACTGGCTAAAATGTGCATTTCAACCAATTACGAAAAATCAATCCCCCCGGCCACCGAAATTTTTTTCTATGTACACCAACACCACTGTTTCTCGAAAACATCATGACGCAGACGCAGCAGTTCAGCTCATGTAGTAACGCAGCTTAAGAATGTAGTAAGAAGGTCAAATAAGGTAAAAAAGTTTATGCCGTATCCCCCCCCTTTTTGGACGTCACCGTCCGCCCCTGTCCGGAGCCCCCACAGGTTGGTCGCGCCCCCCCCCACGCCATTTCAGATAGGGTGCCCCCCATAGACCGAAATTTTTTCCAAAAGAACGTTTTAGCGACTTTTTAGCAGTAGCGATGTCGCCTTGGTATGGTTTTCGGGTCCTTTTTCGTTAAACTTGGTATAGCTTGGTATATGAGTGTAGCTATTATATATAACGTATAAAAACGTAACATTTAAAGCATAAGAACCATTTTTTCACCTAAAAATAGTGTTTTATTGTGAATTTTGGTGCGCCCCCCCGGCCCCCGCCCCATTTTGGTCACCGCCCCCCCCCCCCGTCCATGGGGGGGGGCTGCCCCCGCCCCATCGCGCCCACCCCCCATAAATTTTGGCCTGCAATAGCCATATACCGGAGCATGATTTTAATTATTTAGTCCGTTGAGTCCGACCCATATGCCATCCATATATAAGCCTTGGACATTGGACTAAACGAAATTTAGCCCGTTTAATCATTATATAAACTTCTTACTACTTATATACTTAGTTACTTCTCTGGAAGGAACAAAAACGTACCAAACGATCGCAAGCGGACACCATGTCATTAAAATGGCTAATATGATCCCGGAAACGCTCTTGTACATCACACAGCATAAAGACACAACTGGTCTGCGATAAATCTTGACCCAGTGGCTTGAATGTCATTTTGATTGAGCCCTACAAAACACCAGTATTCTGAGAGTTGGATAAAATTTTATCGTTTTTTTCTGAGCAGATATACATAAAATATAATGCACTCACTAACATGCATAGTCAACAGACTGTAGATTCTTTATACTGCTAAGTGCTAATCATACATGGGCGTGGGCAGATTGCTCCCCCCGAACCGGACTGCGCTCCCCCCCCCCAGACAGGTCCCCCCTCCCCCCCCAGATTTCCTTAGCTGCACTGGTGTGGTGCTAATGCTACACATTTTTTAAAAATTTAACGCAAGGCTACGACTCCACAACTATAAAGTAAATATACATTCAAACAGTAAAACACGCGGTCCATTCTCGACAGGGGGGAAATTATGGTTGGCCCTACAACGCTTCCTACTCCATCTTTTAATAAAAATATAGAACCCCCATCGTCAGCCAAGCCCCCAATCTGCTCTCTGGCCTCCAAAATAGCTGTCGCCCCTTTCAATAAAACTCTAGACTGAAATAATTGGTGTTAAAACCCTTATGGGTGGAATAAGTTGGAAAAACGGCATTGTTTTGCCTAATGATCCCGGAGTCCCCCCATATCCGCTAAGCCCACAGGGGGTCAAAATTAAACGTTCTTTTGAATAGGCTAGGTTGGATGTAAGCTTCAGATGGAAATCAAACTTTGTCCAAAAATTAAACTACATGAAAATTTTTGCGCAAAATTGGATTTAGGCAAAAATACCCATGAAATTAAAACCTGCTGCTACCATCTTTTACTTTGGTAGTTCGAGTCTCAAAGTCAAAATATAGTTTTTTAAGTGCAAAAACGATCAGTTTGTACCTGAAAAATGCTAAAATACACACTTTCAAAAATTTACACAACCATACATGTACACGGGGGTCTGGGCTTCCGGGGGGCTTGTCCCGAAATTTTCGACATTTTAGGGGGGGGGCTTGTCCCGATATTTTGTCCCAAAAACGCGAAAATTTCCAATTTTTGCCTAAAAATGGGAAATTTTTGCAAAATTCCGAAATGTTTAGCGATTTTTTCGTTTTTTCGGTCATTTTTGAAGCATTTTACGGCGATCTGAAGCGATTTTGGGGTTTCAGAGAGGGGGGCTTGTCCCAACTTGTCAAATCTGAGGGGGGCTTGTCCCGGAAATTTCAATTCTGGGGGGGGGCTTGCCACCCCCCAGACCCCCCCCATGTACATCTGTGTACACAGCGGCCCCTCAATTTACATGCTGCTGCTAGTCCATGGTGCTCTACTGCCCATGGTGCTCCCTGCTCTATGTATGGTCAACTAATTTCTCTACCCTAATTGTACTTGATTCAATTTTTGGCCTACATAAATTTTGTTCTTTCTATTAATTTTTGTACGATTAACTTTGTATGTTATTTTTTCGACTTTTTTAAGTTTAAAAGTACAAAACCTTTTTTGACAGCTGCAACATTGTTGGCAAAAAAGCATATTTCAAAACTGATGAAAAACCCACATGTATATATATAGCCTGAAGAAATGA
>JASANF010012833.1:0-16477 GCA_030248245.1 Trissonchulus sp. WLG1_4 | reverse complement strand
CAATAATTAAAACAAGTTGCCCCTAAAAGGGACAGTGTTCCTACCCAGAGATGTTCACTGTTCTCCATGCTGAGAGAGCACGTGCTGGGAAAAAACATTCATCCCTGTTCCGAATAGCAAAATAACACCAAAAAATTTTCAGTTGCCACTGTGCTGAAACGAGGGTATGCATGCGGGTACGTCCCTCCCTAGCAATCAAACAAAACATTATGTATGTCGATTTATTGCAGTTTATTTATTGCTTTTACAGTTATCTCCTGTAACTTTTAGTCTCACTCATTCATTAGGTCATAAGTTGTTGAGTCTGTCCACCCACTTTCACTCTGAGAATAAAGTTCTTAAGCCCGATTAAAATTCATCCTGTCCTTGTTTCTATCGTTATATCCGCAGCAACTTCGAAAAACCTAACCTGAACAGGTGACCCAATTGGCCAATTTCTTACTTGAAGTTGTGTCAAGTGCGGTTTGTATGAAAATATTAGATGACAAGATTTTGCCTACGCGTCCACAATAGATCACCAATATTGTTCTCGTCCCTGGCCCTTGTGAGGACCAATAGAGTATGAACAGGGCTTTAGTTGGCTCGGTTGCTTTGAGCCGAAATCAGTCTAAACTAAAAACGAACCATGATTCATGTATGTAGGAAATGTTGACTTTGAGAACGAAACCTCGGTTTGTTTGCAGCTCGCTGCTGGTTGTTGAATTTTGAGTTTATTTATACATAGAAACTCGTAGTCTGAAATTGTGTTCGTTGTAGTCATGGAGTGATCTGTTAATTTTTGAGCTTTGGTCATGGGTTTTGGTTTTGGTACGCAGTTTTGTAGCTTGCTGAGCTGGACAGGTGAGTCGATGGGTGACGGGTGTCGATTGTAAGTAAGGGTTGTCCTTAGATTCATAGATTTTCAAGAATAAAACTGAACACCTAGACACCAATTTTCAAGCAGTCTCTCGCACTGGCCTCGATGAGCACGATTGTTTTCAGTGAAGACAGTAGCACAACAGTACAGCACACTGATTGCCGGAACGTCGAGTACAGACTGAGCTGTTTGTTGATAGAAAACTAATTTACATATTATTGCTTCTTGTTCTTTCATTACCCAATCAAACAAGAGCCAATTTCAGAGGCCCGCCTGCGTCTAAAGATCAATTGGTCAACCAATATTGCTAATTTGCATATCAACTTGTATTGGACACAGGCATGACTACTTGTCTATTTACAATTTCCTGAACACTGAAATGGGGGGGTTCGTCAGTACGAAACTAAAATGGATACAAAGCGTACCTATTTTGCTAAAATTCTGTTGCGAAAATAAAGTAATGTGTTCTTTGTTTATTTTCAAGTTTTAAAATGAATAGACTGAACTTTATTACAGCATTTTTAAGTTCAAAATGATCTGACTTTAAATCTACACCCCCCCACCAGACAAAACATACCGATGGGGTCTGGGGGCTAGAATTACACACAAATTATAGGCTAGGCTGGTGTATAATCAGCGCATTCCTGTTATCGGAGTAAAAACCGATAACAAAGGTTCCTTCTCTAGAAGGAACAAAAATACTTGGTCGAACAAAATCAAATTTATCACAGACATAGCACATGTAGACAGCAATATTTGACCTTAGTTTAAAAATGCTAACTTTTACGGTCATTTTATGGCTCAAAAACAGGATGTTTCGTGTATTTTTTTATGAACTTGAAAAATTGTATGTAAATTTTTGTGGCTCCTACATGAGTCAGAAACGCCATTCAAAAAAGGTCTAACCCGTTTTATTTTAAGAATAATTTCAGCTAAAATATGACATATTTCTCTTAGTCGTACTAGGCGTAGGCGATCGGTAATTTTGAAGTTTTTAACACCAATTCTGAATTCTCATGCCAGTATAACAAAATACAAAAAACTATTTGACACCATAATTTACAGGAATATAGTCCCCTATGTATCTATTATATCTAGAAAATTTGGTAAGTATACGTTGTAATAGCCAAAAGCGTTGGCAGTTTTAATAAACCCCTTCAAAAATAGCAAATTTTCTGCAATCTCATGAAATGGCATTTTTTACACTTTTGTCTGCCGTTTTTTCAGTGTTTAAGGACAAACTGTGCTTAGTGTAATATTAAATGACCCCAATGAGGCCCTAGTTAAGGGGGTAGTGTCGCGAAAGCAGTCGATTTTGCGTAACTGTAAAACATTTTTAGAAAAAAATAAGACTTCGTTCTTTATATATTTTGAAAATATATGTTGAGGCAAGTATTTTCGCCAAGTTTCATCAAAATTGATGCAGTATACTGTTGGCAGTGAGGTCGCAAAGTCGGAAAAATGACGTTTTAAAAACCTATTCACATTCGATTTTTTCGTCACAATTTTAAACTTATTTATTTAATTTATTTACTTAAACTAAAAGGACATATGTTGTAGTTTACGCACACAAAATTTAGTGCAAATTGCTTGAGTGGTTGCGGAGTAATACCTGTTTGAACTGTGAAACTGTGCGTAAACAGTGAAGTACTCACAGCAATAATGATAAATTGTGAAAAATTTAGACGCTTATTTTAAAATCAAAAGAAAAACGAACCTTTATTTTTCTTTTTTCTTATTTGTGGCAAAAAACTGTGCGTCGACACGTTACGTGTGCTCCACAAGCTGGCCAATCTGATATCTGGCTGAATTTTTTGAATTTTCATGTCCTTATTGTGTGATGTCTGGCTTACAATCGGTGATTGGTTCAAGATATTGGCAGATATTGGTAGTCTACTGTCTGGCAGTACTTATTTAACACAGTATAGCATTGGACTAGTTTCTCAGTGAACGTACAAGTTCAAAGCAAAAAGATCTCTTTTTGCAATCTATGAGCAAAACTGCTTTCGCGACACTACCCCCTTAATTGAGTTTCAAATTTTCACTGTTATTACGTACATCTGCAAAACAAACGGTTTATTGCTTCAGATCATGGTAAGACTTTTCAGCCGAATACTTAATGAAGCGGGATACTAGCGCAGCACTGTTTTTTACACGCGGTAAAAACAGTTGAAATTGAGCTGTAATGTACGAGAAGGGTAAAAAGAGGCATTTGAGGCAAAATTTTTTTTGAAAAAATAACTTCAAATTTTTTCAAAGCTGATGCTCTTGTCTTAAGATGCAGGGAGTCTTCTGGAACGAGTTTTTGTATTTAGAATCGTAAATTATTTTAAAAATTTGTATTGTTTGTTAAACTGTATATGTATTAAAAAATAAAATTCATTGGTAACAAAATTATGACAATAGGTTCGGTAAAATTTTCTTTTCTGGACTAGGGTGATTAACGGAAAAGACCAATTTTTTGGGAAAAATTTCTCAGGTCCGGCCGGACATACAAAACATCTATTACTATATGTTTTGTACACGTAGAAACCAAAACTAGAAATATATATACTAGACAGTATTAGACTATATTATTAGTACTATATTATTATATTATTAGACTAGTATTAGATATATATAGACTATATTATTTATTGATGTGTAAAGTAACGATTAATGGATGATACCGTCAATTTAAAAAATACTAGGTACTACCTAGTTTTGGCGAAGTACTACCTAGTTTTTTCACAAAACCCGGTAAAAACTAGGTACTTTTACCTATAGTCTGACCAAAAAATGTAAGTATCGAAATTCCTTGCTTCATAGCAGCTTAGACGTTTGAGGTAACCTCCATAATGTATATATCATTCGAAAGCATTTTTAATTGAGATTTTTTATGAAATTAACATATTTCAAAAAATTTGAAGTTAAAAATTTTCAAATTCAAATGAAATCAATTTTTTTCGCCTAATTACAGGAAACCTAATCTATTATACATCGTTCCATAGCCCATTCCATTGTGCGTCTAACGATATATACAGCATGCACCTGTCAAAAATTATTGATTTTTTAATTTTTGACTTTTCCATTGAAAAACGTCATTTTTGGCCCGTTTTATTTGCTGTAACTCAGCAAAGACTGAACCAAAACTGACAAGCTTTGCATCAATAGGTGCGTTGTGACCCCGCGCAGTCTGTGAAAGTAAAACAATTTCCAAAACTTGATACCAAATTTTTCAATATTTGTCAGGTTTACAGTCATTTTTCAGCAACTTTTGTTCAAGATTGGTTAAAATGATTATTTCCACAATAAAGTTCAGTTCTTTAGCTTTCATTTGATGCCTAAAACATGGGCTTTTGATTGGATTGAGCAAAGTTATGCAGAAAACAAAATCATGATTCACAGTATATTTGTGCGGCCACAAAAAATTATACACGCAGATCAGCGTGAAGAATGTGTGCGCGCATGCACATGACATGCTTATCAAGCACTTATTTTTGACAAGTAATGAAAACTGCTATATCTTTTTGCTGCACAACTTTGTTCAGAATTTTAGCAAAGTTTCTAAACGATTTGCACAACATTTCGCTGCAGTTTTAGCAGTTTCTAAACGATTTGCAAAGCATTTTGTTGCAGTTTTAGCAGTTACTTAAGGTGGTAGTTCCAGAATCGCAGTTTCTTAACATGAGGCTATTTTCAAAGCTCTTTTTCAGAATAACCAGTAAAGCAGGAATAAAATGGCTACAATTTTTCAAAACAAGACTCGAACCTGTCTACTTTCACGTTTTAATCACTGATAAAATCCCACGTTAACACTAGCTACTCCATTGGCTTACGGTTCAGCGAGCCAACGCGGTAGCTAGTCTTAACCATGGTATTTTACACCAAATAAAAAATGCTCTGGGTGTTTTTTGGTGTCGTTTCAGAAAATCATAGTCTGTTTATTCATAGTGTATAGATCTGTCTGAAAAACGGGTCACTGCGATTATGGAACTACCACCTTAAGCGCATAACTGAAAATGATAATTCAGTTCAGCGTGTAACTGATTAAAGAAATTTCAGTTATGCTGTGGGAATAGGATGCGAAATATTGAAGAAAGACGTGTGCTTCCGTTGAATGTGCACGTTTCTATTTCATTTGTCGATGTATTTTAGCCACATATGGCTATACTCGTATACTCGTATATTATATATAATGAAAAAAACATCACTCCCCTTTTGAGTTTGGTAGTTTCAGTTTTGCAGTGGGGTAGGTGTAGTGCACATTATTAGCGGCAAAAAACAGACAAAAACCGGACATGTTTGAAGGATCTAAAGGGTTTCATAAAAAAGATTAACCAGAAGCGGATCCTTTTAGCTACGCCCACAACGTGAGATTACGTCGTTACTGTGTCACTCGATACTATTTTAGCTCTTATCATACATATTTGCTGTCGGTTGAGCGCTGCGGGCACCCTGACTGAGGGTGTTTGGATGTAAAAAAATCGTGCCCTAGCTCCAAAATTTTAAAGTCTTGGCAAAATCTAGTTCTTATCTGCTCGTTAATCAGCTTTTAGTAAATATTTAACATTGATTACAAAATTTATTCGTAATGTTGGAGCGCACTAGAAATTGGCCCTGGCTTTGTAGTTTGGTACTCTGCTCTGGTGGTATATACCTACCTAGAGGAATCAAAACAGCATATACATATTAATCAAAATGATCACAATTGCTATGAATTTAATTTACATACTTTAATATAATTTAAAATCATCAAAAAACTTAAAAAATTGGATTTTTAGTAAAAATTTTGGATTATAGATTTTCCAAAATTTTACCATGTAACTGAAATTAAATTCAGTTAAAGTTATCAGTTATCAGTTAAGTTAACTTAACTGATAACTTAACTGATTTAATTTCGCCTAACTTAACTGATAACTTAACTGATTGAAATTTTGCGCAAATAACTTAACTGATAACTTAACTGATTTAAAATTCTGTAACTTAAACATCCCTAATATAGTTGTATTGCGCACTAAGCCTAATGAATGACTTATGCTTCCGCAGTGTCGTTAATCAAAGATTTTCTTGTACCTACCTTGCGATTGATTTAGATATACTTGGCCCTAACCTTGTCGTAACCCTAAGGAGCTGTCTATGTGTGGCAGTTGGTCCAACATTAGGATACTTAACACAAAAAACTTAACTTCCAGAAAAAAACTGGCAATTTCTGTTAGTTGACTAGAGTTTTTATAACCCGGATTGAGTATTTATTACTTGGGGTGCCAAATCTTGCCCCTGTGCATTACTGTTTTGGGTGTCACTAAAATAAAAACAAACGCCCTCCGGGTTATTGTTTCGATTCTAGTGGTGTTACTTTTAGCTCTCATGCGATTGTCCACGATTTCAACGTCATTTTCCTTTCCATTGGAGTAAAAAGTAGTCACCCCAAAAACAACGACAAGAACATGCAGCTTACGGACGGTTTTTGAGGGCAAGGACAAATCACATTGACAGAAGGACAAAAACATAAACCACAAAGGCAGCGCATCTGTAAAGCGAAACATGAAGTGTGGTGGAACTGTGATAGTGTTGAGCAAGGGGGCGAAGGATGAAGGAAAGTTGAGACGTGAAAGTTGAAGCGAGTGCATCGAGAACGTTATAGCGTCACTGAAGTATAGGCCTACTGTTTATGACGAGGGTGCACATTATTGCATTTGCTTGCAATGTTTGTGTTTTGAGCACTAACTAAAACCAAATTTTGGAAATATTAATATCAAAATTAATATTAATGTTAAAAATCGAAAATTTTCGTATTCATAATAATATTAAATTAAAAATTGAGAAGTTTATTTTTATTAATATTAAATTAAAAATATTTCACGAATCGCATTTATAGGTATTAATATTAAATTAAAAATAAATTGCAAACTTTATTTATATTAATATTAAATTAAAAAATTAGACGAGTTGTATTTATACTAATATTAATATTAAAAATAAATTACATTATTAAAATAGCGGTACTAGACAGTAATACTCTGGGCATTAAAGCGTTATCAAAAATTTTGAATAGATTTTGAAGAGGTCCCATCACAAAAATTAAATCCGAAAGACTCCGTGCTAGGGTTTTGATTTTTTTATTGAAATCAAATCAAAACTAAAATCATTACTAACTTTTAATTTTGATGTAGTTTTGATTTTTGATGCATCAAATCAAATCATTTGAAAATAAGTCGTATCAAAACAACCCTACTCCCTGACACCTGTATCTGTATTAGTGATGTGGATCGGATCGCCGGATCGGATCGGATCGCCGATCCGGGGGTCAGATCGGATCGCATCGGATCGCTGAATTTGCCGGATCGGATCGCCGGATCGGATCGGCTTAAAAATTTCGGATCGGCGATCCGGATCGGTAGTATAAATTCTGAGTCTCGACCGCAAAATATCGGTTTTATATTAACGAAAGCGTACAGAGTATGCATAGACCATATGCAAGTGGAGGCGAGGTTTTAAGCTTGAAGCTGCGTGGGGTGGAATGAATAATTTTAAATTTTTTGGATTACGATGAATTATTGATTATTTAATATAGTATTATAATATATGATTAAATAAATTTTTTTAAAGTAGATATTATGTGATATAATATGATGTATTTATATATTTATAATATTTAATAAATAAAATTAAATTAATTTATTTATCGTATATAATATATTTGAAATGAAATTTTGAAATTGTATGATTTAAAATGAAAATATTTATGGGTAAGAAGTTGGTTTTTCTATAATTTGGTGTGTGGGGGGTGGGGGGGGGGATTTTTTTTGCGAGATAAACAATTAAGCTTGAACGTGCACTCTTGGTTCAGTGCATTTGTCACTGTATTTACATAGGCAAAAGTACCCAAAAAAGCCAAAAAGTATCCCTTAAGTTGGACAGTTCTAACACAAACCATCTCAAGCCAATCAGGCTGAAACTTGGCATAGTAGCAGCCCAAATGTATGCGAAAATCGTATGATGCGGATATTCGATATGTATTTTTACGCGGCCCCTGGGGCCGCGTATAGGAGCCGCGTATATATATATATATATATATATATATATATATATATATATATATATATATATATATATATATATATATATATATATATATATATATATATATATATACTATATTCAGAATCTCCGAGTCCTATGTATTTTTGGGTAGGTCAAATTTCCAGTGTTAATTAACACTGGAAGGGTAGGTAGGTCGATCAGCTACTGTATTCTGTAGTGCCTGACTGCCTGCAGAGCAGAAGAGCGGTATGATGAATTTTCAAACATTGACTGCTGGAGTGGGCTCGAACCATCTACCTTCCGATTAAGAGTCGGACGCTCTACCAACTGAGCTAAGCCGGCCGTTGAAAAGAAGCTGATGTAATGCAGTGTCTACTGAAACGTATGTAAATACTGCAGCGACTCAGCAAGCAGTCTCTATAAAAAACACTAAAGAACAATTAGAGCCTCAAATAAACTGAAATGAAATAGAATTCTACGTAGGAATTTTACAACGTTCAACCAACGACCCTGCCTGGGCACATAATGTACCTAAACCGATATGTTATTATTAGCTGTTGCCACTACATTTTATCTTCAACAAGAACAGTGATTAGTTAAGCTGGTCAGTCGGCACTCGGCAGCTAAGATATATCTTTAATAAACTATAGTTAACTATATTCAGTGAAATTTAGTTTACTCAATTTTATTAGTAGGTTTACAATTTTGAGACTTCAGTGCCTTACATACGCACTGGCCACTGTAGACAAACAGAACAAGAGCTAGCCTTCCGTCCAAAAATGACATTTTTTCTTTTCATGTTTCATCACTATTCGCCAAAACGTTGCTCTAATGCGCGGTTATGGCCGCGTTTAATATTTCCTGCGGAATATAGACACTCCAAGGTCATGATCAGTACTCAATCAGGAGGTAAACTTCTTACTCAGCAGACGAGTTTGTCAATTCTAAAATCATGGGCAAAATGTGAGAAACTGGCCGTTTTTTGGGCCTGCCAAATTTGAGTGATTTCACGTTTGGCGTCACTGCTCAGG
Source organism: Trissonchulus sp. WLG1_4 (assembly GCA_030248245.1). NCBI lineage: Eukaryota > Metazoa > Nematoda > Enoplea > Enoplida > Ironidae > Trissonchulus > Trissonchulus sp. WLG1_4. The sequence continues at coordinate 7,564 of JASANF010012833.1, read as the reverse complement.
CCATGGGCAAAAATTTAAAAAAATGGATCATAGAGATTGAGATATGACATTAGGCTATCCAATCATGTAAAAATCAGCTTCGTCAGTGTTAACAAAAATTTCGAGTAAAGGAACGCTTTGTGAGCTCAAAAAACTTCTTTTGCGCTTATGATTTACATTAGTGTTCGGATGGGTTCTACTGGAACCGACTAGAACCGGAGCCGGAACCGAAGGTGTTAGTAGAATCGGAACCGGAACCGATAGCAGTTTTCAGGTTTCTGTGAAAACAAAATTTTTTGCTCGACAGAACGTTAGTTTATATTTTTGATCCTACTCTCCAATGAACTAAATTGGGCCTAAAATTTAAAACTTTCTCCACATTTTTTCTGTAGGCTGCCGTAACACGCCCATGGAACTTTTTGGCTTAGTATTCCTTACTTTTCTCATTATGAAAGCGTAGCAATGTGTATCAACATATAGGTATGAGTTACGTCCTTGTGTTACAGGATTTGTTTGTGCAAAATACGGGGCAAATGCTCACGAAGTTTTGCTCACCAAAATTGAAATTTTGCTCAAATTTAGCTAACCGCTCTTACGGGCCCCTCGGTAGGTCAGTTAATTCGGCAAATAAATGGGTCTCAACACAAAAATAATAGCTATGCCAATGTGACTTCACGCCTTCACGGACCAATACGGGTTGAAAAGCGAACACACGAGCTACGCTGTCTTTAAACAAAAATTTTAAAATTGTATAAAATTTTTAATATTAATATAAATGCAGCGTGTCAATTTCTGCACAGGCATATACTTGTCGTGTATATGCCCAGCCGTTATTACAAAGAATATTAAAAATTAAAGTGCTTTTTACTATTAATACGGCCAATTTATTTTTAATTTAATATTAATATAAATACAAATGTTAAAATATTTTCAAATTAATATTAATATAAATAAAATGCTCAATTTATTTTTAAACTAATATTAATATAAATACAACTCCTGAAATATTTTTAATATTAATTAATATACTTATACTATCCTATTCATAATGATAATGAAACTCTCAACTCCACATTGAAGTATCAGTTAGAACAATGTGTGGCATTATGACGTTTAGCTTTCGAATCTCGGGCAGTCGCTTGGTTCCAAAGTTATAGGCAGCGTAAAATGGAGTTATTTTTCTGTTGCTACGAGCAAAGCTAAAACGTTGTTACTGAAACCACGGTACTTAGCATCTGTTTCATTAAAATGTCAAAACGAAGCGTTAATGCTGCATACTACACTGCTATGCTGTAAATGTGAGTTTAAAAGGGCGTAAAATGGAGTTATTTTTTCCTCCGCAGAATCCTCCGCGACAGGCCATTTGTAGTTAGTTATTTCTGGAGGTTAACCACAAAAATGGCCACAACTTAGGCTATGAACATCGTAGAAAGATGAAAATTGTGTCATTGGATAGACAATTTTTCGCCCTTTCGAATAACATATCACATGATGGCGCAACTTCCTAAAAATAAGTCCAAATTTCACTTTCTAAATTTTGACGTACGTTAAACGTTACGTCACAGGGTCATGTGACCCATCATTTGAAAGCTCTAACGATTTCCTCTCTAATGACATCTAAATTATTATTGTACCACTACCGTATCAAAAGTTTTCATAAAAGGGGCTGATTGTACAGATCACACCATGAGTGATCAAATCTCTGAGCAATTAAATTTAGGCAAAAATTTAAAAAAAATTTTGTTCATTTTTTAATAATGTAACATAAAACAGACTAAACTAAGATGAATACGATATAGTCTAACTAGTCTAAACTAGGCGCACTAGACTTGTAATAAAAATATTAATATTAAAAGTATTTTAAATACTGACTTTTAATATTAATATTATTAAAATAACGGTAGACTGGGTAGCTTGCTTCCAATAATGGCAACAGTATTAAAACAACACTCTTTTATTATAATCTAGACATCTATCTAGTCAATATTTAACAAACAATTAATGGCAACACAAATCACACATAGGGGTTGTGAGGGAGTGTGCGCGAACCCCAATTCCGGAATTCTAGATTTTTCCGGCAATAGCCAGAAATAATTTTAAAACTTGTGGGTGGGACGGTGAGTTAATATTTAGGAATACGGTAGGGGCTGAACACTATGAGCTGATTATTTACATGATTGCCTAATCGTTAAACAAACCACTGCAATAGTGACACTAAAGTTATTCACGCTCAACAACAGCATCAAGAATAACAATTAATATTCCTGGCATTCCGGGTACAAGCCTCATATTTGGGTGCCCCCATCAACTTTCAAAATAGCAAAAATGCCAGTATATATTCTGACCAGAGATGCACGGGGGGAATCTTTGAGGGGGGTTGCCCGACCCGTGGCGCAAGGGGGGGTGGTCCCTAGTTTTGGCCATTTTTCGGCGATAGCCGGAAATTTTACAGAATTTTTTCGATTTTCAACTCATTTTTTGGGTACTTTTTAGCCGCAGGCGAAAATTTTTTGCAATTTTTCAATTTTTTACGCATTTTTGGGGCACTTTCTTGGCCATCAGAGGGGGGGTGGGGAGAGGGGCCGACCACCCTCAGGGGGGGGGGGGGATGGATGTGGATCTATGATTCTGACCCTATTAGCCGTTGTCCGTTTAGCCGGCAAAATTACGAAAAAATCGCGCCACAAATTGATCAAACATTGATTGTTAATAGTGGCGTGATTTTTCAGTTTTACCGGTTAAACGGAGATACGACTGTAAAAGTATGAATCGACCCTAATGCAGCCTACCGGTCTTGAAGACATAACGAAAACAAAGCTCTGTTAGGTACGTTCATAACTTGTCCTTATTTATCTGGGTCGTTAAGAGTTATGTTCGCGCAAGAAATTGCCTAGGCAGCTGGATGAAATTTGTTAGTAGCAAAATGAGTCACAGGAAGGACAAGTATGATCCCGACAACAACTAAGACTGCCTTTATGTACTGGCCGATAGTCACAAAAGGAGTTAACTTGAACACTGACTCGTGAGTCGTTGAAAATTACTAGCATACATGTACACGGGGTGTCGGTCTGGAGGGGCTTGTCCCGGATTTTTCGAAATTTTAAGGGGGGGCTTGTCCCGACGTTTCGAGGGCTTGACCTGTAAAAAAACGCAAAAATTTCAATTTTTTGCCTAAAAATGGTAAATTTTTCGCAAAATTCTTATGTTTTTACGATTTTTTCGCTTTTTGCTTAATTTTGAAGCATTTTACAGCGATCTGGGGCGATCTTTTTTCCGCAGCACGGAGGGGGGCTTGTGTCGATGGGTCAAATCTGAGGGGGGGACGTGTCCCGGAATCTCAATTCTGGGGGGGGGGGGGGGTGCGTCCCCCCCCCCCCCCATGTACACCTGTGATTACTAGTCTGACAAAAAATAGTAGCACCACTTGAGAAAACTAAACATGATTTCCTTACGAAAAGAATAGGTTTTGACTATCAAGAGTACACCAAGTAGTCGCAGAAGTCATGCCACCAAAATAAGTAAGTTTAGGCATCTTCTTTTTCATTTGAAAGAAGCCTCCAAAGTCCCCGTGCCATTTTTGCGGTCGTCAAAAATCTGTGGCGTCTCGGACGCAGTCTCATTCGTATTCTGCTTCGACCAACGGTTCGGGCAGGGTCGGGACCTGACTCTCGGCTGGCGAGCGGTCGCTCGAGACTTGCCGGACTTCCACCTAAAAAATAGAAAAAAAACAAACGAAGACAGGAGGTCAAGGAGAGGGAGCAAGAATATACAACTAGAGTTTTTAGAGTTTAGACTTTACTTATTTTATCAGTTTTGTTTAAATTTACCTCGGCACATCCAAAATAGACAATAAGCTATTCTCATGTATTAAGATAGGGATGACGGACCTCCCACCCCGGAAACCACAGGACAGCAGCAAAGCTTGATCCATAATTGCCACCCAAAACTGAAACTCAACTCCAAAACAAATTAATATCGCCCTCTCCCTTCGCGGTATCTGCTCTGCTATTATAACTCAGGCACTAAGGGCCTTTTCATAAAAAGATTAAAAATATTAAAATTAATCAGCGATATTAAAAATATTAAGTGTTTAATCACGTTTTCATAAAATCAAGATTAAAAACTCACGCTGCAATCAATCTATGAATTTTTAATATTTTTAATCTTCACAACTGCAACTGAATTTTAATGAGGTTTTCATAAAAAGATTTATTTTAATCTTTGATTTTTAATCTTTTTATGAAAAGGCCTAAGTAATTACAGTCATAACATATTCAGATCTTACCCAAAATCTGATTTATTGGATTATATTAAAATTTATTTAGTGATAAAATACTAATAATTTATGAAGTTTTATTGCATACATGTATGATGTATGAGAGGGGGATGGGGGGGACCCCACCCTCCGAATCTAGGACCCGGGGGGCAGGGTCCCCAAAATTTGGGCGAAATTTAAAAAAATAGCACTTTTTTCGAAATTTTAAGAAAATGTTGCCAAATTAAGGTATTTTTGGTCGATCTGGGGAGGAGGGTCCCCAAAATTTGGCCGGATGGGCCCCTCCAAAATTTTGAGTCCGTTGCATGTATGGAGAGAGGGCAACCCCGCTACCACCCCCGCCCCCTCCCCCCTAAAAAATGGAGGGCCCCAAAATTTGGGCAAAATACGTACACGGCAATTTTTTCAAAAATTTTAAATTATTATAAAAATGCCCTTTCACCAAGGGCAGCAGTGTGGGTAGAATAGGAAAATTGGCTGATCTACAGCGGAAAAATGCTAATAAGCTTATCAAACACCTGGGACAAGTTTTGCAGCCGAATAGGGAAACTCAGCTTGCTAAATGAAGCGGACAAGAGTTGCGTCAGAATAGCAGTCGCCCTGCGACACGTTAGTGCTTTCTGCACCCTATTCGCGCGAATTATTAGGAAAAACATTTTCGACACTTACTAGCACTCAGGACTTAAGTCAGGTGTATGGATTATAAAGTTATACTCTGCAGATATATACAGGTACCTAATACCTATTTCATTTAAATTCCTCCATGCGCAATCTATTTTTGTTTTGTATATAGACGTCTTTCCTAAAAATTACTAGCCGGGGCCTGTTGCATAAAAGTTCTAACAGCCTAACAGTCTATCAGTCTAACAGTGTTAACAGTGGTTTTTGTTGCATAAAACTAACACTGTTAGTGGACTGTTAGCTGATAACTAACAGTGTTAGTTGCATAAAAGCTAACAGTGTTAGTTCCACACTGTTAAAATTCTGCTATTAGTCTAACAGTCGACCAGTCACTGTTAAAATAAATAGGGTTCTGTAAAACCTGAAAACCCGTCAATAGAAAGGTTTTTTAGCAGATTCTTTTACTGTGAATTTGAAGACAAATAAAATGGGAAGTTAAAGATGGGATGTTTTTTTAAGAAAAAATGGCCAACAATATTCACGCATGCTTTGAAAAGCTTTCATTTTTTCAAATTTGTAGTTGGCAAAATTTTGTATCAAATGATTGCCATTTCTATTCTGAGAAACTTTTCTTCAAGAACATGGCCTTAAAAACAAAGTTGACGTTTCATTTTACGTCTACAAAATAGTCTGTTTGTGCGAAAGTAAAATGTGGACTGTTAGTTTCACTGATAAATGAACTGTTAGAAGTCCTATTAGACTGTTAGAATTCACTGATAACTAACAGTGGTTTTATGCAACGAAAATTTTAGCACTGTTAGTTATCAGTCTAACAGTTTAACAGTCTAACAGTGTTAGACTGATAGTTTTATGCAACAAGGCCCAGTTTGCTTGCATAAATTTTTAGTTATTAAAAAAATTAAATTTGAAATTCTGCATTGTAGTGCGTCGCTCCTATTCTAGGGTTAGGCGCTATCGCGCCTACCCTGATAATGTAGGGTCTTCTGTGAATCAGGGGGCGAGGGCCACGAACAGTTTGCCGCAGAGGTCCCCCATATTCAAATGCAATCATACGGCTCCTGTTAATTCGGACAATTGGCCAAACTTACTTAGTATCAACTAGTCGCACCTGAATGATGCCAAAGTGGATGGCGAAGAGCAGCATGGCCACGCCGGCGCCCAGGCCGAAGATCAGCTTGTCCCGCAGCAGATACTTGTCGTCGGACTCTTTGCCGGCCGGGTCGGGGCGCGGCCTAATGGCCTCCTGGGCTTTGGTCTTCTTCTTCTCCCACTCCGACAGACTGTCTCGCTGGGTGGTGATCTCTGAAACACAATCAAAAACTGTTCAACGCAACACTCGCTCTAGTATTGCCTTCTTTTCCAATCAAATCGAGCACGTGATCCACTTGGACTGGCTTTCAACAGTAAACAACTTGAAAATTAGCAAATTGTCTAATTATTCAAATAAGCAAAAAGTCACGATTTCTATTGCTTGCAAATCAGCCAAATGTGGAATATGTAAATTAGCTACATGTCAACTAAATATCCACAACAAAGTCTATAATACTGATAGTGCCCAGTGACCTTCATCGCTGAGAGGCATATAAATTGAGATGAGCGTGTCCACCAGTCGCACCAGGTTGGGGTGTTGTCGGATGTGCAGCTGCAGTTTGTCGCTCGGCAGGGGGATTTTGAGCAGGGGCGCCAGGAAGCCAAACACCTCTGCGTCCAGAGAGCTAGGCCTGCAGCACAAAAACTCATTTGTCCCTAAAGCACGGTTCATCCTTGTCCCTATCGTTTCGTCCTCAAGCAGTTCCAGCAAAACAACCTGGCTAAATTGGCCAGTTTTTTACACCAACAAAATGCAGGCTCAAGTACAGTTGGCATGCAAAAAGCAGACGAAGCAATAGACTATCCATGCTTCACATGACCCAATTGTTTTTCCTGTCGGCATCGCAATGCCGACAGGTCTTTACGCTGCTTCTTGCAGCGTACTTTGCGTGCTTTTTGACACTTTGATTAATGTTCAGTCCAACTTTTGTTATTCTAGCCGGCGTAGTTGTCAAATTTTGTTTTATTAGTCGTCAAGTTTGATTTGCTATATAATCATACGGCCAGTGGCGTAGCCAGGGAAAAAATTCGCGGGGGGAATGATATCAGATTTTTTTTAAAAGGTGATAAAATGCATTTAATTGAAATTTTAACGCAAAAAACATTAGCATATTTCGATCAAAAACCATGCTAATTTTTTGACCAAAGTGGCATCGAAAGTAAAATTGGAGTTCAAAACACCGAAAATTTTAAAACTGGTGGGCCGGAAAATGTCCCGAAGCTAACAAGTTTGAAAACTTTAAGAAGACTTTTGACATTGAGCTGCAAATTCACAAAAAAATGTCACATGTTTGCTACAATGAAACGGTTAAAACGATACACTAAACTTCTTGGGCGTCACGTTACCCGGCCCCTCGTCAGGGTGTTACCAACGTGGGGGGTAAAGTACTGTGGGCGGGACCCACCATCACAGTTTGGGACCAGGTAATACCCTGAGAAAAATAACACACGAGGTTACCTAACATGAAAACAAATAATAAAAATAAACACAAAAAAATGGGTTGCCTCCAGCTCCGTCGGAATGGCACCCCAACAACTTAATTAAACAGTAAATATTAGACGAACCAACGAAAATTA
>JASANF010012831.1:0-10322 GCA_030248245.1 Trissonchulus sp. WLG1_4 | reverse complement strand
TTGTCACAAGATTGTCAGCATTACTCATTATTATTAATGCACTATAGAGCAAGATATAAGTCATGTATATACATTTGAGACCGAATTAGGGCGAGATCCCTTGAAGAATCCAAAATTTTCGAAATTTCAGTGTAATTTTAGTCAATTTGCAACGTGCCGGAAAATTTTTCCAGCGGTGTCATAAAACCAAGAAGACCACAGGAAAAAGTGAAAGGGGGCGAAGGGGGGGGGCTGACTCTTCCCCCTGAGCCCCCCCCCTAAGACCCACTGGGGTCCGCTTTCCCTCGCTCAAAAATTTTTCTCTATCCCGCATCCTAATGACCATTGTGCTTAATGCCCAGCAGTAATCTCCAATAATTCGAATTTCTTCAGCACACCAACATAAACATATACAGCAACCAGCAAGGGTGTATCAGGGTGAGACGCACGCGGAATTCCTGAAATTTTTTCCAAGTAATTTTTTAATTACACAAACACACCGAAGAATGTGTTTCTGAATATTTTTAACATGTTTTATAATATTTTCAATTAAACATGCTTTCTAACACTGTTTTTTAACATATTTTAACATTATTAACATGGTTTTAACATCTTTTAATACCTAGCTTTTTTTGAATAGTGTCAAAAACATGTTAAAAAATTTTAACATCAATTTAAGGATAATTTTTTGCATTAAAATTTGCACAAAAATTTGCACATAAAACATGTTAAAATGATGTTAAGATTTTTTAACATGTTTTTAAACACTATTCAAAATACTATATGCTGAAAATATGCTAAAACTCATGTTCATAACATGTTAAAAACACGTTAAACATGTCTTAATGTCAAAAGTGCAAAAAAACATGTTAAAAACATTAAAACACTTTCTTCCCGTGAGGGGTCTAAAAATTGAAAAAAAATCGCCAAGATTTTTGATGGGGCTGCAACTTTTCGGTTCTAGTAATTGAAATTTTTGCGTTTTAAATTTTAGTCTTAAAATTGCCAAAAAGCCGCTTTTCAAAAAAAAAATTGAAAAGTCATTCACTCATTCCTCTCCCAAAATTTTTTTCTGGGTATACACGATACATGTATGTTAACCTCTAGAGGTACAAAAACGCGTACAGGATTTGCTTCTATATAGGCGAAGTAACACACATTTAGCAATAATTGCACAGAAAAATAAAATTCTGCACACTAAAATTAAATTTTTTGCACAACTACACAAATTTTTTTGAAAAAAAAAACCCCTGGTTTCGGCCATTATTTTTAAACACGCAAACATACATGCATCGTAAGAACAAAAAAGTTGTTCAGAAGTAATTTTTTCCGACAATTTGTATGTAAATAATACCAAAAAAAAATTTTTGAAGATTTTTAAGCCTAATTTCAACAAGAAAACAGATTTTCAAAAACCCAAAAACGGCCTCCACAACAAGCCAGTGCATTTATATTTATACCGTAAATGAATTTGAAAAACTAAAAAAACATTATCAGCTGCGTTGTACTGAAACATACTCTGAAAATTTTTCGATGTTTATTGAGGGTGGCGGGATTTTTTTGTAAACTAACGCAATAATTTTTCCTCAACGAGAAAATACCATTGATAGGGCGCGTGTGAATACAAACGCAAGTTTTCGGCTTGCGATCTTAAGGGGGCGTCCGGCAACCGAAGAGGACTCGGGGCCGTATTTTCGAAAAAAAGACCTAATCTGTGACTCCAATCTATCTTGGAGAAAAAAAAGTCTTGTCCTCAAAATACTCATTTTTAATATTTTTGACACGCACAACAATTTTTCCCGCAATTTTTAAAAATTGGACAATTTACTGATTTTATTTTGACTTTCACACAAATTCAGCAAGTAAATTGCTATTAATGCTATTTCGGAGGTTTTGCAAACATAGCGATAGGTAAATTTTATTAAGTCGTAATAAAAATTAAAACAATTTTATATTGTGTTGCAAAAACATTGCACAAGGGAAAACCATTTTTCACGAAGCAGACAGACTGCAAATAGAAGCTGTGTGAGTACAAAAAACGAGTTTTCAAAGCATTCGATTATAAAATGCTGGTAAAAAATATTTTTTACAAAATTTGGCACAATTAGATAGCTTCTTAGGCTTTGCGCAGTTGAACAATTTTTTAGTTTTTTAAATAAAGCTTAATAAATTTTTTTATATGAATTTTATTGTCTCAGAGTTTCGCACTTCGAAAACACATAACGGACACTTTTTTATCCAAAACCCGATATAAATGTTGGAAAACCAAAATAATGTTCAACTAGAAAGCACATAAAACTACGATGTTACTTGGTATATAAAAAATGTTGAGCTATCACGCAACTTGGAGGCTCTGGGAGTTATCGTTTGCCGAAAGAGGGGCTCGGGATTAGTGAATATTTTGCCTCCAATATTCATTTGTGACATACTACATATATGTATAATAAAGTTTGACATTTGCCAACTTTTTCGGCCAATTTTCAGATGAACCCTTGATTCCCGGAGCGCCCCCTGAAAAAACTGTAGTTCAACCAAAAGTTATAAAATGGCACATAAATGCTTGTCGCCATATAGCGGTCGCAAAATTTATTTCGAGCAAATCAATAAGTATCTTAAAAAAAAATCTAGTCAAATTTATGTTTTTTGAAATTCGCGATTTTAGTGTTCTTTTAGATTTTCGAGCATATCTTCCATGAAAAATGAACATTTGCGACCCCTGATCAGAATTTGAGCGACCAAAACTAAACTACTGGTTGTGCAACAGCTAGTTAGTTGTGAGAGAAATCGCAAGCTGAAATATCCACCATGATTCATGTTTGGTTTTTTTCAGTGAATCATTGTCTCCAATTGACCTTGCCATTGTGCATTCTAAACTGGGCCAGACTTTTTCCGAAAAGTTACATTTCAGGCGGCGACCTTAAATAACTTACTCCGGGCAGGTTTGCTACGTGCTGAATTTAATAAAAAAATCCAACAAAGGTGCATCTTTGTTTTTTACTAGATCGATTTTCTCATAAATTGTGTCATGTCATATATGTATATATATGACATGACACGATTTCTGAGAAAATCGATCTGTAAGTGGACAAAAATGCACCTTTGCTTGGATTTTTTTCTAATTCACACATAAGTTAGACCTGCCCGGAGTAAGTTATTTAAGGTGGCGCACCTGAAATGTGACTTTTCGGAAAACGTCAGTCTGGGGCCCATTTTAGATGCACAATGGCAAGTTGATTGAGACAAATAGCATTCGCTGGAGACCAAACGTGAGTGGTGGAATTTCGGCTTGCGATTTCTCTTCACAACTAACTAGCTGTTGCACAACCAGTAGTTCATTTTGGTCGCCTCAACGTGATCGAGCGGTCGCAAAGTGTCATTTTTCATGGAAGATATGCTCGATATATTGAGAAACACTAAAATCGCGATTTTCGAAAAACATAAATTTGACTAAATTTTTTAGATACTATTGATTTGCTCAAAATCAAATTTTGCGACCGCTCGATGACGACAAGGTGCATTTATGTGCCATTTTAACTTTTTGTTGAGCCAGTTTTTTAAGGGGGCGCTCCGGGAATCGGGGGTTACATCGAAAATTGGCAAAAAAGTTGGCAAATGTCAAACTTTACTATACATATATGTAGTATGTCACAAAGGAACATTGGAGGCAAAATTTCAAATCACGTGATTATGTCACGTGACTCCCAGAGCATCAAAAGTGGGTGAATTTTCGGCAAACGATAACTCTGCTCATACTTTGCGTATAGTCACACTTTATATACCAAAATGTAGCTTATGTGCTTTTCTAGTTGAACATTATTTTGGTTTTCAACATTTATATCGGGTTTGGATAAAAAATGTCATTATGTGTTTTCGAAGTCGAACTCTGAGCAATAAAATTCATATAAAAAAATTTCTAAGCTTTATTTTAAAAAACTAAAAAATTGTTCAACTGCGCAAAGCCTAAGACTATAATTGTGCCAAATTTTGTAGAAAATATTTTACCAGCATTTTATAATCGAATGCCGAAAAATTGGTTTTGTACTCACACAGCTTATATTTGAGTCTGCTGCTTCTGAAAATGGTTTCTTGTGCAATGTTTTTGCACAGAACGCAATAAAATTGTTTTAATTTTTCATTACGACTAATAAAATTTACGTATCGTCTGTTTGAAAAACCTCAAAAAGCGTTGATGCACTGGCTTACTTGCTGAATTTGTGTAAAAGTCGAATAAAATCAGTAAATTGTCCAATTTTTTCAAAATTGTTCGCTATGGAGATATGCGCGTCAAAACATCAGAAATAGTATTTTGGGCAACTTTTCTCCAAGAATGGTAGGTCATTTTGGCTGTTTTTCAAAAATACGGCCCAAATCCTTGATTCCCGGAGCGCCCCCTTAAGATCGCAAGCCGAAAACTTGCGTTTGTATTCACACGCACTATGATTCTGTCTCATTCAGAAAATATTGCGTTAGTTTACAAGAAAATCCCACCACACTCAATAAAACATCGAAAATTTTCAAGTATGTTTCAGTACAACGCAGCTGCTAGTGTTTTTAGCCTTTCAAATTCATTACATACGTGTAAATGCACTGGCTTGTGAAGGCATTTCCGTGAAAATCTATTTTTCTTGTTGAAATTAGCTTAAAAATGTTCAAAATTTTTTTTAGTTTATTTACATCAAATTGTCGGAAATTCACTTCTGAACAACTTTTGTTCTTACGATGCATGTTTATGTTTGCGCGTTTTAAAAATAATGGCCAAAACCAGGGTTTTTTTTTTCAAAAAAATTTGTGTGCATAATTGTGCAAAATTTTAATTTTAGTGTGCAGAATTTTATTTTTCTGTGCAAACTGTAAATGTGTGTTCTTCGCCTATATAGAAGCAAATATACGCGTTTTTATACCTCTAGAGGTAACGTACGTATCAGTGGTGTACCCAGAAAAAATTTTGGGAGGGGAGTGAGTGAATGACTTTTCAATTTTTTGAAATGGGTGAAAAGGCACTTTTTAGCAATTTTAAGACTCATAAAACGCCTTACAAACGCAAGATTACTAAACCAAAAAGTTGCAGCCCCCATAAAAATATTGGCGATTTTTTCAATTTTCAGACCCAATTCACAGGAAGAAAGTGTTTTAATGTTTTTAACATGTTTTTTGCACTTTCGATTAACATGCTTTTAACATATTTTAACATGTTATTAACATGGTTTTAACATCTTTTAACATGTTTTTTGAATAGTGTTAAAAACATGTTAAAAAATTTTAACATCATTTTAACATGTTTTTCTGTGCAAATTTTTGTGCAAATTTAATGCGAAAAACGTGTTAAATTGATGTTAAAATTTTTTAACATGTTTTTAACACTATTCAAAAAACATGTTAAAAGATGTTAAAACCATGTTAATAACATGTTAAAATATGTTAAAAACATGTTAAAAGCATGTTAATTGAAAGTGTTATAAAACATGTTAAAAACATTCAAACACATTCTTCGTGTGCTTGTGTAAAAAATTACTTGGAAAAAATTTCGGGGGGATTTCCACCATCCGTCCACCCTGGGTACGCCCTTGCTGGTTGCTGCTATGTTTATGTTGGTGTGCTGAAGAAATTCGAATTATTGGAAATTACTGGCATTAGCACAATGGTCGTCAGATGCGGATCAAAAAAATTTTTTGAGCGAGGGGAAGCCGACCCCAGTGGCGTACCCAGGGGGGGGGGCTAGGGGGACATCAGCCCCCCCCCTTCGCGATTTCAGCCCCCCCCCCCTTTTTTCACTTTTTTCCTGTGGTCTTCTTTGGTTTTATGACACCGCTGAAAAAAATTTTCCGGCACGTTCCCAATTGACTAAAATTACACTGAAATTTCAAAAATTTTCCAAAATTTTCTTTCGAGGGGATCTCGCCCCTAATTCATTACTGCTCTAATGTATATACATGACTTATATCTGCTATGGTGCATTAATAATGAGTAATGCTGACAACTATTATTGGTATTTAGTTATATATTTTGTGTGGCTTTTAATTAAAAACCGTGTGGTGGGTGGAGTGGAGGACGAACGTCTAAGGACAGCCCTTGTCACCCATGGTTTTTCTTCAATTTTTTCCTGTATACAACGTATTTTTCAGGTTTGCTAGTCCCCCCATGGGCCGATTTTTCGTGCTTTTTTTATCTAAATAGGTTAAAAGTTTGAAATATTTGACATAACAAAATCTGACTGAACAGACCGCTGCTACAACTATGATTTCACAACAACTGTTGCTTAGAAATGGTTTTTCAATGCAAAATTTATTTCAAAATTCTAAAAAAGCTCCAGCTTCTGGGGGGTGCCGCCCCCAGACCCCTGCAACCACTATGATTTCACAACAACTGTTGCTTAGAAATGGTTTTTCAATGCAAAATTTATTTCAAAATTCTAAAAAAGCTCCAGCTTCTGGGGGCTGCCGCCCCCAGACCCCTGCAACCACTATGTTGCGTAAATAAAACTTTTTTGCAATATCAATGAAATCAGTAAAAAAATTTTAAAAAGCTGAACTTTCTGCAGACTGCCGCGGACTGCGTGTGCGTTTTCACCCCCCCCCCCGGTCGTCGACCATCAGTTCAGCCCCCCCCCTTCGCGAAATCCTGGGTACGCTACTGGCCGACCCTCCTTCCTTGACTTAATCTTGCAAAAATGTGTATGCCATAATTGGCGGGGGTCTGGAGGCGCCAGCCCCCAAAAGCCACAGCTTTTGTGGAATTTTGAAATAAAATTTTCATTAAAAAAGCAGTAGCGTACCCAGGATTTCGCGAAGGGGTTGGCTGAACTGATGGGTGACGACCGGGGGGGGGGGGGGTGAAAAACCCCACCCCGTCCGCGGCAGTCTACAGAAAGTTCAGCTCTTTTAAAAATTTTTTTACTGATTTCATTGATATTGCAAACACGCATGGGCAACGCCTACACCCAGCCTACACTGGTGTAGGCTAGACCCACGCACCCACGCAAGGGTTAGTAAGGGACCCACGCAGGGTACGAGGGTGGGTGAAGCGCAATAACTGAGTAAGTGACCCACGCAGAGTAAGTGACCCACGCAGATGATGCGAAGCGACTGACTGCAGTGGCTGATTCCGTAACTAAGACCCACGCTGCCAATGGGAACGTTTTGACTGACTCCGTAAGTAAGACCCACGCTGGAAGCGTGAACTTGTTGACTGACTCCATAAGTAAGACCCACGCTGGAAGTGGGAACGTATTGACTGACTCCTTAAGTAAGACCCACGTTGGAGGCGGGAACGTATTGACTGACTCCGTTCTAACTTTTTTCTTAGGGGCTACCGCTGCTTGACCCCTGCAACTCTGTGGCTTATATACTATTCCTTGTTATATTTTTCGTCGAAGCCTATGCATGTCTACAAGAGCACATTATGCTGCATTTACTTACTACTGAATGTGACGTCCCATCTTTTGTTTGCAGTTTCCTGTCGGAAAACAATTCTGACACGTCTCCAGTTAGCCAAATTTGGCCTACAATCTGAAACAAATTCCAATTTTTTTCTGGGGGCTGCCGTCCCCAGACCGCTGCAACTAGTGGCTCAGTGATCTTGCGCTTACAAAGCATTTTGTTATGTAAACCGAAAAAAAATATCACAAAAAAAGGGTAATAATCTTTGGTTCTGGCCTGGGGGCTGCCGCCCCAAGACCCCCGCTACAGTGTATTTATTTAATTTAAATGACCAAAATTATACTTTCCATTACGTAATGTGTAGTGGCGCGGAGAAAAAACCCTAATGCGGGGAAAAACCCTATCACGTTTTTCCGTTGTTTTATTAGCAGTGAGTATAAACGCAATTTCATCGTGTTCTACAACACTTAGGCTGCAGTATGGACTAAAAAACCGTTTCTACGACACCCATGTGACATTTTGACAATAATTATTCAAAAAGCAACCTTTTTGGCAGACATGACTTCTGCCCAAATATGCATTTTTTCAGTATTTAAAAGCATTAAAATTCTTTGCGCTTATTACGTCTGAAACAGAGGACAAACACCGCCCGCGTGTAGAATCGATGGATTCAAGTGGTACGCAGCAGCTAAAGCCTAAATATTTCAAAAAATGCCAAATTTTTGGTGAAAACATTACCACAACAGGTTTCGCAAGGGGTGTCGGCGTATGGGCAAAAACGACAAAAACGACGATTTGCGGCGGAATAAACGGTTTTAATGAAGTCTATGCATGTTGTTAGGCCAGATGAATCCACTTTTGTAGCAACAATGGGTGAGTTTAGCACACGGTTTTTTTTGCTCAAATTTGTGCTCATTTGAGCATTGGAGAATAAAAATGAGCATTGAGAAATAAAAATGAGCATCAAATGAGCGTTGTTGCTATTGCCCAAAAACGTCATCGGGAGTAAAACTTGAGAAACTGTCAAAAAAAATTCCGAAGTCATATTTCATATACACAAGGGTCCCCCCTTTGATTCTTTCGTCGGTCGGAACTTTTTTCGGGTATTTCTGAATCTTGAAACTGTTTCTAAGCGCCAAGTATATTATACCAAAATACAACAATTATAGAATTTTTTCCTGGGGGCTGCCGCCCCCAGACCCTTACAACTCTGTCGCTACTATTCCCTGGTATTTCTTTCATCAACGCCTATGCAAGTATAGAATAGTTCATAATGCTACATTTGCATGTCAAAAAGAGTATTTGTTTATGTCTGATGTGAAGCTACCATTTTTTAATGTTTTTTTGTCGGAAATAATGTCTTATACATCTCCAGCTGACCAAATTTGGTTTAAAAATTAAAAAATCTTTCATTTTTTTCTTGGGGCTGTCGTCTCTAGACCCTTCTACATCTACTTTGACTGAAATTAAACATTACACTTGGAAATCTCTGGGTTCAGTGGCTGCCATCTGCGTACCGTGGCAGTAGTGATAGTTGTAAATTGTAACAGTAGTACAGTAGTAGTAATAGTTTTTGCCTTTCTCATTTAATTAAATTATTAGGGTACGCACAATGGTAGTACTGAAACAGACCACGCAACTCTGATTTATCTGTCGAAATTAATATAAGATTGATAATGCATGGCATAAGGTCATTTAACGTTAAAATATCTGGTTTCGGAGATGTCCACCTCCAGATCCTAGGGGTGTAGTCATCTGTCTTTCCGTTCATAAAAAAGGTCCGCTCACTCGTAGACCGGCCTGAACCCCCATAAATTTTTCAGTTAAAATTATTAGCTTAAACCCCTTTCTGCCCTGTCGACGACTCCCCACCCTCATTTCCACAGCTCCACATGTGTGGTCTTTACTCAGTAGTGAGTACTTTTATTTGTACGCAAAAGACAACAACATGCATACATGTCGTTTTCGCATGCAAAAGTGCAAAAAGCATTTCAGAGAACGGTAAAAACGAGCATTCGAACTTAAAAATGAGCATCGAATTTTAAAAATGAGCATGAATTGAGCATCGGCCGTTTTGAAAAAAAAAACCCTGGTTTAGCAAAAAAATTGTCGCCAAACAAAATAGGGTTTTTTCCCCGCAATAGGGTTTTTTTCCCGCACAAACTTTGAACTGTCACAGGTAAACCACAACGTTTATCACTGTTTTTGAGCTTTAGAATTATAGAGGAAATATAACTCTCTTGAAAAATGCAAACGGCGTTGGCCAACAGTGTTTTTGTAAAAAATTATGACAAGCCAAAAATTTGGAAAATTTTGTCACTTTTAAATTTTTCAACATGCAAAATTTTGATATTTCATAAAAAATGCTACAGGCCTCAGAACTGCACAAAAATTGGTGTGGTAAGTCAGTTTAGGATGCGCTTTCCACCTACATACTCAAAAAGGGCCTATGTCTAAGGCTCGGCCAGGAAGCACTAGGGTTTTTTGCCCGCAAAGCGCGTAGGGTTTTTTCCACGCACCACTATAAACCATACTTCGCCAAAAAGTGTAAAAATTGTTGCATTCTGGGCCTGACGGCCCCCAGACCCCGCAATAGTGAGTTTAAAAAGTGGACAAGGTGCCCCCTTTTTCAATATCCTGACTATGCCAACTTCATTAAAGGTTTTTGCCTTCCGAAAGCTCACACTGTACGTACATATAATTTAATGCATAATATGTAGAAGTTTCTCAACGTTTGCATATAATGGTGCGTGAATTAAAGAATATCAGTGTTTCGATCATGTTTGGAGTGAAGATCAAAACACATGTTAGACAAAAGAAATTATCAGCAACTAGAAATTGCTTATGCGCTTCACGCACTACAATCGTAAATTTTTGAAACAAAAAGACCCACGCACGAAAAAAAGCTGGTGTAGGCTAAGTCCTTTGACCTTACCCATGTATGATTGCAAAAAAGTTTTATATACG
>JASANF010012830.1:0-23536 GCA_030248245.1 Trissonchulus sp. WLG1_4 | reverse complement strand
ATACCTACATAGATAGTATGTAGGAAGAGTACGACACTATTCATATTAGGGCTTGTTGGAACCTGAGTTAGAGCGCACAATGGCCGCTCCCCCTTCCTCAAAACCGTACATAAAAGTGCTCCTCTTTGAGCTCCTCATTAGACGCAAGCCCCAAGGCATAATAAGGAGAATGTCATACCTATATACTCATTAGATTTGATTTGGTTTGATTTTACATGGCCCATCTCAAAAACTAATTGCATTGATTGGATCTGATTTTATTCATCAAAAAGCAAAACTGCATCAAATTTGATTTGATGCAGTTTTCACCTTGACACCACTCTGGTTGCTGCAACTCACGCAGCGGTTTGCTTTTTGTATGAAATGCAGAATTCGCACGGTACTCAACTGTGCAGACAGATTCGGATTAGAGACGGTATTGGTTCCACTGGAACCGCATGAAACCAGAACCGGAACCGGTACCGGTAAAATGGAACCGGTCCCATTTTTACTGCACATGAAGCAGACAACTACTAGACCGCAGCGTCTTTCCCAACCATTAAAGAACGCCAGCTCGAAGTAAAGTAGGTAGATTTTTGAGGACGTGTCATTTTATCAACAGTAACAAACGAGTTGGACCCAATCGAATCAAAACGTCCTTAACAATATTCATCGTTGAACGTTCGTCGTTAAAAATGTTTTTTGACCCAAGTCTTTCACCTAAAGTGTTCCATTGACCAAACTTTCAAGGACGAACGTTTTTAACTACGTACAATTGGTATGATTCGGTGTTTGTTGGCCGTGGAAAGTGTTTTAAATGAAAAATAAATCGATCCAAATTTTCAACGGCGAATATTTTTAACGACGAACATTTTATTTCGATAAATTGGTTCCTAATTCTGCTTAACCTTCATGACAGCAGCTGCTGTTAACTGTCAGTAGTCATACTCATTTTCATTGGGACGATCATAAGTTTTTGACAAAAAAATGACCACACAAATCAATTTATCACTTATTTTAATTTAACGACGAACATTTTATTTCGATAAATTGGTTCCTAATTCTGCTTAACCTTCATGACAGCTGCTGCTGTTAACTGTTAACCTTCATGACAGCAGCTGCTGTTAACTGTCAGTAGTCATACTCATTTTCATTTGGTAGAAACTATCATAAGTTTTTGACAAAAAAATGACCACACAAATCAATTTATCACTTATTTTAATTTAACGGCGAACATTTTATTTCGATAAAATTGGTTCCTAATTCGTCTTAACCTTCATGACAGCAGCTGCTGTTAACTGTCAGTAGTCATACTCATTTTCATTTGGGACTATGATAACTTTTTGACAAAAAAATGACCAAACAAATCAATTTATCACTTATTTTAATTTAACGACGAACAATTTGGATTTCGATAAATTGGTTCTTAATTCTGCTTAACCTTCATGACAGCAGCTGCTGTTAACTGTCAGTAGTCATACTCATTTTCATTTGGGACGATCATAAGTTTTTGACAAAAAATAAACCAACACAAATCAATTTATCACTTATTTTAATAACTATGAAACAAAACGTATGTTCAACAACATTTGTGGACACAGGAAAGAAGCGAAAACACAACCAAGTTTGCAAAGTTTCCCGTAAGTCCTTCAAGTAACCAGCGAAGGTATTCTTTGAGCAACGAAATTATGAAAAGAACAACATCGGCTGGTATTTGATCCGCCACTTGCCCGCGCGGCGATGCAAAAGCTGTGTTGCATATTTTGAGCGTTAAACCGCCACCATACGTCGAAACGTACTTCACCGATTTTTTCGCTGTAAGCCATGCAACACAAATAGGCTGAAATCATCATCAGGATAGCAAAGCGCATTTTGCAGAAAATTACGGATATTAAGAGAGACTAAGTTCACCCCACTTTTTTGCTGGCAAAATTTAAGAGTGATTTAAGAGTGATGAACCATTTGTGGAGGAGGTTGCAGAGGAATTTGGTGTTTGATAGAACTCAGGAAAAAGGATAATTTTATTACTTATTTATATTTATACTTTCAAGCCCAGAATGACGTATGTACATCTTCAGGTATATAATTTGGAATTGAAGTTTGAATTTAGTAATTATATGTTTATTTATGACTTAAAATGACGCATTAACGTAATCTAACTGACATGAAATAAATTTGTTATCGTTAAAAGAGCGAGGAATATATAAGAATTTTCTTTGGACTTGTCAAAGAGATGTTTTAATGAATTTGAAATATAACACAGATGCTTATGAGATACTAATTTGATAGAACCACCTGAAATTCAATTTTATTGAAAAAGCAGTGAAAACTCAACTACACCGCTTTAGTTTTCTTACTGTTAATTTTCTTAGGTTTTAGGGATCAAGTAAAATCAGAGCAGCTTGAAGCGGGCACCCGCAATTGACCCAATATTTCTACCAATACCTAATGACCAAGCCCGAATTATGTCGGCTCGCCCTGGTACTACATAATGGTACATATATACTAAGGTACAGGTTTTTTAGTTATTTAATAATACTTAATACTACACGTATATAATATATACTTTTTCCAATATATATTCACTCAGCAAATTGTTACTGTACTTTCGTCTTAATCTTAAAATTTGTGTTTGGTGTTAAGTTAAGTCAAATCGACAGGGACAGAAGGGTTTCAAACATAATACCTAACCACATAACGAAACATAAATGGGACAGGGTTTATTCAACAATGCGGGGAAATAAACAAAAAACGAAACAATCTTGCATAAACACTATCACAGGAATATAACAATTATGCAAAGTTGTTGGCTAATAACAAAAAATGACTAGCAAATAACTAAATAAGTGATTCTAACACTTTTTGAACGATTAGACAAACAATAACAAAATAGAATTATTTAGTCTTAGTATACTTTACTTTTGGTGTAAGCCTGCTCTTATGTCTCTTAAAAACCTAAATATGGTTAAAGCACATCGAATTATGCTATAGGTTTACATAGATTTGTAATACTACAGTTACTAAAATAGTTACAGTTACTTTTACAGCTGTGTAAGGCTCGATTCATACTTACAGCCGTTTGTCTGTTTAGCCAACAAAATTACGAAAAATTACTAGTGTAATAAGATCAGTGATAAGGAGTGATATATGATCTCATGCATAGAACTTTT
The DNA here is from genome assembly GCA_030248245.1 of Trissonchulus sp. WLG1_4. Taxonomy (NCBI): domain Eukaryota; kingdom Metazoa; phylum Nematoda; class Enoplea; order Enoplida; family Ironidae; genus Trissonchulus; species Trissonchulus sp. WLG1_4. The sequence goes on along the minus strand of JASANF010012830.1, from coordinate 20,387 downwards.
TCGCTAAATAGACACACGGCTGTGAGTGCAGATCAACCCTAAAGCCCGGTTCATACTTGTCCTTAAAAACATCGCGACAATCATAATTCTGGTCAGCTATTGTGAAGGAATGACACAATCATTTTGTCAATTTTTTTACACAGAAAAACTAGACTTAACTCCAACATTCTTTGTGAAATAAACAGACTTCTTAGGCAAAACCAATGTCTTGATGCTGCTTCAGCATTAAACGACAAGAACAAAGATAAGGACGAGTATGAACCGGGCTTAATATTCACTAGAATAGTTACATAATGATTGACATTCTAGGACTGTAGGGAGGCGGATCTTCTTCATCATCAGCGTCTGCGTCAAGCATTTTCTGACTGGACAAACTTTCCACTAGACCGTCTTTCTGAAACACATTTCAATAATTACACAAACGTACACATTTGTCACAAAAAGATAGGTACTTAAACTTTTTAGTGTGCTAGACGCAAGGCACCTGTAGAAGTATACACTTCAAACTAATATAACTCATGTACAAACTATTACTCTGACCAGTAAAGTGCACTCACGACCACGAATTTGCGTTATAAACGAAAAATGCATATTCTACGTTTGAATGTTGGGACTAAGTACTACTTTGGTACATACTTCACGTTGGGCCAATTCCTAAATTGGATTAAACGGATTAGATTAAAATTTGTTTTCCGAATAACTCATAATATCGTTTATCAATTCATACGGAATTTGCGACAGCAACTGTTTGGAGCACCTCCCGCTTGTGCACAAAATTATCACCTCATCATCGAGATAGGTTATTAGGCAAACAAATTTTAATCTAATCCATTTAATCCATTTTAGGAATTGGCCTTTTGGTACTTCACTTTGGTTCAGTGTTTCAGCTATATGTCGAGAAACGCATGAGAGCAAGAAACTTCACGTACAATAATTTTTTTTATAATTAAAAATATCAAAATGAAAGTTGTTTTAACTGTCACGTAGTCTAAAGCTAATCACAACCGTACATAAACAACCGGTTGTGCGTCTCCGTTGGAAATCAGAGCAGTCGTGTGTTTGCTCGCGGCTTGACGACGAAGATCCGATTTTATCAATGCTACAACAAAAACAGCTATTTGGTAATCAGTATGAAACATAAAGCGCATATTCATACTTACAGTCATATGTCCGTTCAGCCAGTAAAATTACGAAATAGTCACGACACTGATCGTGTATAAGATCAGTGGGTTTTTTTTGATTTTTTGACTTTTCTGAATTTTTTTGATTCACAAATAACAAATAACAATTATGGGGTGTTAGAAGTTTAGTAAATCATTTTCACACAAAAAAGCATAACATGCAAATAAAATGTGGCCAAGGACATACTTTTAGCTTAGCCATCCGGATTCATGAAAAGATACCATTATCAAATTTGCCTCAGAAATTGTTCGACAAATTCTTACATACGTATAATCACATCACGTTTTGATCAAAATTATTTCGGCAATTTGTATCAGCAAAAATTCTACAATCAATCTAATTCATTTTTTGCATTTTTTGTTTACTTTTGTTTCGTTCTTTACATTTTTATTATTTCCATTCAACCTTCTTCCCTTACCTGTCAGCCCTGTCCCAAGCAAAAGTATTGCACTAAGTGTTGCGTTGCACGTTAGAATGCTGGTATATTTGAACATTAGGCCAATGCCTAGTGTTTCTGCAACTCCGAAGATCTAAACATTAACATTAATATGTGTAAATAAATGATAAGTCTTAAAATGGATCTTTAAAAATAAGGATCCAAAAAAAACCGATTCAGGACTTCGTTTCAGAAAACGATAATATACTACTGTTTTCACATAATAAATTTATGAATTAACTCAGTTATAACTTAATCGAGACCTTTTCAGTCCGAATCAAGATATATTATCTCTAACCTATTATTGATTTATTAAAAATTTGCACGAAAAATTAATGAAATGAAATTGAAACGCATTTCACATGAAAAAGCCCATAATTTTGTTTTAACCCTTGATCTAGTTGTAAACCCTCATAAAATAAAATCACTTTCCTGTCACCTTCGCCACTTTTCACAAAAGCACAAATCTTTAACTTTATCTTCAACATTATTAACCTGTGCAGAAGCATTCAAAAGTCCTGACGTGGTTCCCTCAGAAATTGGATACGTCAGTTCAGCACCCAGTTCGAATCCAAGAGGCAGATAACCTGTCATGAAAAACCTGAAAAAAGCAAAAAATATGTAAAACGAATAAAAACGAAAAAAAGTAAAAATGTCATTTTTGTAAAAATTTAAAGTCACAAAACCCTTGCCATGAATAATTTGTATACATTCTAACGTCATATAAATACCTTTTAGAAACTGAAGGGTGGTTTTCACAAAGGTGGTTTTACTAGGTAAACCATGATTTTACGTACGTTTTTACATGATTTGCACGTAATTTTATTACAAAATATCGCCTGATTGGTTACAGATTTTGTTATTTTCTCAAGCAAAAATTTTCTCATGGTTTTAGCTCAGTTGAAATCACACCTGTAGAACTCGTTAAGTAAGAGTCTATGTATACCTACAAGCGTATGCCTATAGTATCCTATCACCGTTCAGCCGTAAAAATACACAATCATGCCACCAGTCGACTGACTGCGTTAATAGTGTGTGATTATTTAGCTATTTTTGTTATTAGAACAAATGACTGTAAGTACAGTATCGACCAAAATCACAACAGAATCGGGAGTCAAAACGGGGTTGGAGTCACTTGATTTCGAAGTCAAGGTTTATATTGGTCTATACTTTGACTTCGAAATCAAGTTACTGTCCGCTATGACTCCGGAGTCTTTAGCGAGTAATTTTGGTAGGTACTGTATGAATCGACCCTAATCAAGATTAGCTTACCCTAAAAGACCAGATACGACAAAAACTAGCCAAAGCAGCTTGAGGTGCAACGTGGCTGCGTAGACCACCATGAAAATGAACGAAAACAAGTATACCCCCAGAGTTGTCATTCTGAAACAAAGGTCATAACTGTAAAAATACTGCGTTTTTTATTTCTTGACCTTTGACAAATCAGAGCCTAGTGACTATTGTCAACTGTAAATTTATTATATACATTTAAGTAGCGGAATCAATTATTACAGTAACCATAACTACATACTTGTATGTTTTGGTTTTGTCCAGCCAGAGACCCGTGAGGATGGAACCGAGCATACCCGCCAAGATTATCAACAAACCAATGCGACCGATGTTTAGCTCTTCACCCTGTAAAAAAAGAAATATTTATTGAGCTGAAAAACACAATAAAAAACTACCTGTAACGAGTTGTTATGCTTGCATAACTGATTTGATTTGATAAGAAATATACTGGTTAATTAGAATAAAAATTAAATGGTAAAATTTAGTTAAAAACTTATTTTAGTTAGAATTATCCCAAAAATACATGATGAATTTCATTGCTTAATTAAATGTTTCTAGTTATCTTGTAGGATTAAAAACTAAATGAAGTCTGGATAAAATTTTAATGAACTTATGAAATTTTATGCATTGTTCTTTTACTTTTTACTGCTTCTGCTCAACTTCTACTTCTTTTTATTTGCTTTTTATTTATTTTCTACTTTTATGAATGAGATTCTATTATAAAAACTTACCGGATGATAGTAAATGACCATTTGATTGAGCAAAGTGGACACGGCGTAGAATGCACCCACGTTTAACCCTGGACAAGACAGTAACAAAATGTTAAGAAAAGTCCAAATGTTCAAAGTATAAATTGATAACTGGAATGAATCAGAGCTTTAGGCCTTTGTTTTTTACTTCATTTAAATATTCATTTCTTTATTAAAATAAAACGTCACGGATCATGTAGTTAATAGGGTACATGACAATTACAGTCAGTAAATTGATCGAAGTGAACACAAAAAAGGTCAAGTCTACGTATCCCGACCATTTAGACTAGGGCTGGGCACGGTTACACGGTGCGAACCGTGTACACGCGTGTAACCGTGTACACGCTAAGCTTAGCGTGTACACGGTTAGGGGTCACTATCCGCGGTTACTTAGCGGTTACAGCGTGTACACGTTAAAACACAGTAACCGCAGATACCGTAACCGTTTACCTCTAAACGGATAGTGTACCCGGTTACTCTAAACGGATAGTGTAACCGGTTACTCTAAAACGGATAGTGTAAACGGTTACTCTAAACGGATAAGTGTAACCTGTTACACTATCCGTTTTCCGACTCTCATGTACCCGTTAAGAAAAATGTTCGTTTGGCTGCTGGATTTATGTGTTACTTCATATACGCATGTGTATACAAGCTATATTCTTATAGATATGTCAAATATGACGAAGTACACATAACTCAAGTTGCATCACCAAGTGCAACACAGTAACACACTCAACCTATTTTCCTAGTGTACTTCCGTGTGAGTCCCTCGGGTTCTGTAGCTAATATTCCTTGATACGACCAGTTAGTAGTGTGTATTGTTGGTGGGGGGGGGTGTGGGTGCGGTGGCTTTGAGTGGCTGTGTCGCCTGCATGCCTGCCTCTGGCTGTGTCTTGTGTATAATAATCATTAATCCTTGGGTTGTCTGTTTCGCTTGGCTCCGTTTGCAGTCGGTAGGGGACGGGTCTTCTTGGCCCGGCGAGGCTGAGCGCACACTTAACTAAATAAAAGAAGGATTTTACGGCAGTGTGGCTCCGTAGGTGGTAGGGTGCTTGGCTGGCGGCGAGGAGGGGTGGGTGGTTTCTTTCCTTCCTCGTCCTTCCCCCCCCCTGTTGTGGCGGTAAGACCGGGGGCCGTTAAAACCACGGGTAAGACCGGGAGCGGGTAAGACGGGGACCGGTAAGAACCACCCGTGGGTGTGGGCGGTGAGTGTGTGGGGGGGTGAGGGCGTACCGCTTGGAAGTCGTACCGTTAGTAGCATGAGCGCGGTAGCGGCGAGCGTTGGTGGTAGCTCCGAAGGCGCGAGCTACGGGCGAAGGTGGGTGGACAATAAGGGGGCCGGCAATGGACTTGGTAGGGAGGTGGGCCCGCTGCTAGAGAACGAAAGGTAGACAGTGTTATGCATGCCCAGCCCAATTTAGACCATTTAAACAAGCTCGAATGCAAAAAACATTCGCCAAAATGCAACTTCGAGAAAGTATCCAAATTTACACATCTAGATCTACCGATCTTGATTATAAAGGATATTATAATGTATGTAGACATACATATCAGTAAATAAATAATAAATTATGTAGGTATAAGCTGACTGTACCATAAGTGATTAAAAGGATAACAAAATTGCGGTTCTTTAGCAATTGTTTAAGTGAGGAGAAAAAGTTTTTGTCCATGGTAGCTTCGATTGCTGCATGCTGAGCCGCACTCGGGGGGTACGGAGGAGCGTCACGGAAAACTGAAACAAAAGAAGTAAAATCAAACACTCATACATTTTGAAGAATATGGCGATGTCCATTTATTATGCTCATTTACATGGCTGAGTCTCGATATAGCACGAGTGCCATTATAGCACGAATAGGGTCAGGGTTCTGTAATAGCAAGAAGTCCCATTATAGCACGACCTAGTCTCGTTATAGCACAGCCGAGTCAATCTAGTTAATGAGCACGTATATATTTTTGGCGATGATTGGCCGTTGTGGCGAATGTTATTATTAATATGATAAGAACACTATTAAAGTCACTGAAGTGTTACTCAGAATTTCCAGGTCTGTTTGCTTACAGAAGAACACTAGAAGGAAGACAGCAGAATTAAGGCCAGCAGAGAGAAAGAAGAGATATCTGAGATCAGTGGCAATCTGAGCGGGATCACCGCTGTTGCGAACGATCATGGGGGGAACCAGGAATCCCGCCGCGATGCCCACTTGGTTTCCGAACACGCCCAGGGCACAGGCCGTGGACACCTCGCTCGCGCCGAACCACACCGCCGCCAGCCGGGGAGGAAGACCTGAAACAAATGAATGTTCAGCATAAAAGCTCTCCCATCCATGATTCCTCAGCTGCACAAGGAGATCACAAGTACTATGAAAACTTAATACAAAGCCTGACATATATGATACACATTAGGTACATATAAAGACATTATTATCACGCACTGGAGTCTCCAATAGTACCTTTTTCAAAAGCAATGGCTCTAAAGTACTTAATGCACCTAGCTAAATTTTACTACATTTTTCCAGTTTATTTTTTTCTATTGTTTATCAAGTATTAATTGTCAATTTTTGATTGCAAATAATCAAACCTAATGTGAAAATCTGCGACAACCCCACGATGGTTTGTCCAAAGAAAGTGACAGCGAATAGATTTGGTCGGGCGCTGGCGCATTTAATCCAAGCACCGAAGCAATTTCCGAAAGCACCCAAAAGTGCCACAAGTCTCAGTCCGTATTTATCTAGAATCCAGGCTGCGGGAAATATAAAGGGGATATATGCCAGCATATAAATCATTGAGGTCCAATCGATAGCTATGGCAGGCACGGTATAAAAATCCATAACCACATTGGCAATAATCGAATATTCGATCCATTGGAAACCATTTGACATCGATAGTAGACAGAAAATGGTTAAAATCAGCCAGCGCCGTTTCACAACGCCTTGGCGGGGAAGCGGCAATTTTTCTTCCATTTTAAGGGTAAATTGAGAATTACGTGGTAAAAGGCATTTTTGTGGAAATAATTATGACCAATTAATAACGATTATTAGTACCTATATTCGGGCATATTACACCTGAAACATATAGGTATTATTAGAAGAGTTTTATTTAATACGTAGCTATGGTATAGCCACTGAAGTAGGAAGCATTTGATATATACTGCTATATTTATACACATTTTTGCAGTATAATTCAACAGTATTTGTGAAGTACGACAGGCCCATTAGGTACTTACAGGGATTAACGACAGTACAGCATTGGATCAATAGCTCAAATAGTAAATCCCTGGTCTATAAATCCACAGATTTGTGGTAGTAAAACCCATCCCAATGCTGATGCTCTCTGGTAAAGAATCCATCTCGTTCTATGGACACATTAACCGAACAAAACCAAGTGGCCCGGGGTCTGGATTTACAAAAGGTGTTTCACTTGAACCGTTATTGTCATAAAACATGTGATTGTATGAAATTAGATATGAAAGTTAGATTTTTTAATATATTGTTTCATTTTATCTAAAAAAAGTGTTTTACACCGAAGCTAAAAAAGCTTAAAACAATTTTTGTGAAGCCAGGCCAATAAAACATTATTACCAAGAGTACATGATCGGAAGAGTATTTTTACATGCGCAGACATGCAATTAGCAACTTTATTTCTGTATTTTAAAGTCATACTAAATTAGTAAAGACACGTTTCACAGCACGATGTCACTGTTTTGTTTAAATTACATATATTGAAGTCTAATCTGAAGGTTAAAAAGACATGTCAGTTAATTCACCACATCACATAGGTAGTATCTAAATTTATTTACAATCAGACCACCAAGTTTTGCATGAAAAACACTTAAAATTTACGCTTCAAAAGTTATAGCAGATATAGAGCTTGTTCTAATGCGATGAAATGTACCTGATATAACCTTTGAATTAAAAAATAATTATAAATATACTGTTTGTTTAGGTTGGAACGGTATCAGAGATGAGAACGGGTCAAAAATATGAGACCGTTTGGTTTCAGACCCGACACGAACCGACCCGTATCCGTTTTTTTAGTTTTTTAATTATTTCTTTTCTGTTTCGGCACCCACCAGCAGATTATGCTTAAAATCACTGCTAAAAATCGTTATGCAAGTTATAATCAAAAGGAAACGGCAGTCGATTAAAGCTAAAACATTTAAGGTGGTAGTTGCGTTTTCGAGGTTTTTGTGATTTCTATGTAAACTTTGCGCCACCAGTACTCAAGTTATAAGTGACGCCTGAGCATAAATTTTTGGGACAGCACTGTAAAGGTCAAAATCCCCAGGCATGTCTCTCACTTTTTCGAAATTTCACCTGTGGACATTTTTAGAGGGTTTTAATTACAAGAAAATATCTTAAATTTTCGGTGCGTTTGCTTTTCAGCTATTTTCTCAGTAAATTGACTAGTTATTAAAAAAGTGGGGGACATGCCTGGGGATTTTAAACATGTCAAAAACCTTACCAACTTTTAGCCCCAACAGGTAATCGTATGATTCAGAGCTGTGGCGCAAACTTTTTGTAAAAAATTGTAACATTTTGGAAAGGACCTTTCTTTAGTCGCTTATACTGGAAACAAAATCACAGGTTAAATTTCAATACATGGCATACATTTAGGAATGATATTGTTCTACCTAATGCAAAAGACCGCTTATGATTTGAATTTGTAAACGCTGAGCTATGGCCTTTCAAAAAAACACCTAAAAACGCAATTACCCCCTTAAGTCACTGAAAATTAATCATGTTTTCAATATTGAGTCACAAAAGTTGCATACTAAAAAGACCACTAAAATATTTTTATTATTTATCTTGACTATATTTTTACGAAACAATTCACTGACTTTAATTTTATACCTAAATTTTTATATTTTCAATTGGCTTTATAAAAATTAAGTTCTTGTATTCTAAACAGAATATCAACAAATTAAGTAAAGTGTTCGTATTTATTATGTACGCTAGATGAATAATTCATTAATAATTCATTCATTAATATTTCATATTTTTCCGCTTTCTATACTCTATCAATTTTCATAATGTGCTCCTATGTTTCACACCAAGCTGAAAACGTGTATGCATTAGCATGAATTCACACATTGACTTTCTAAAGTCCTACAACTCTGGTTATATGAATTCTTGGCCTTGACAGACCAAAGCCCGGTTCTAAAAGGGTATTCTCCAAAATTGGATACAACGGATTAGATTTAAATTAATTTTGCTAATAGCGAAGCGTAGCACAAAATGAAAATAGCCGGCTGAAATTTTGCCCCACATGGCTCACATACAGTACCTCGGTGTGTGCCAAGCCAAGTTTCAATAAATTACGTTTAACTGCGTTATTGACGAAATAAAGTTAAGTCTAATCAGATAAATCCAAATAAATCCATAATCCGATAAATGCAAAGACACAGGCCAATGAACAATGATAAATTTTGGTCCGCTCCTGTGAAAAATTAACGCAGTCGCTTCCGCCAGATCTTTTTTGATAACTGGACTTGACCTCAACAGCTGTCAGTATTAATTTAACTTGCGTATCTACGGACTATTATCATTGCCACCGACTGGTATAGGAAAGACTTCGAACCGAAGAAAGTCATGTCAGCTTGTGTTAGCAAAACAACTAACGCGAAAATCGGCACTGCGTCTTTGAATAAACACTGCAAATTAAAAAAAAATCATACAACCTGAATCCTCAGCTTTGTGAATTATTTCGAATTCGAATTACACCAGGCTTTTCTAATGAGCAAAAAATTTGTTACTGCTTGCAGAACTTCCTCATTTTGCATCAAATTTCAAAAACTCTTTGTTAAGAAGTAACTTGAATCCCTTTTAGCGCTATGCTACCGATTCAAGCACTAGAACAAAATATAATGAGCGAGAGGCTTTTGAACTAGTCGAGAGTGGTGTGACTAATACAACTCTACCATTTCATGGAACATATATTCCAAGAGGTTCATCACTTTTAAGGGAAGTGACCGATTTTCTTGTTTCTTAGCTAGTTTTTATTTTTACTCAGTTTTAGTTTACTTATTTTCTTAGTCTATAGCTTTTATATGTGATGGCTTGTTTGTAATGAAGATCTCGGTTCTGTTGAGTCTAACAGTGTAACTGAAACAAGATTAGATTCATGTGTTGGTAAACAAAAGTGACAAACACGACATAAAAAGTTCAATAGAGCAATTTAATTTACGTTCAGAGAGTTTTAAATACGTTCTGACTGTACTGACTATGTAGCATTTTGAGAGGACTTTATTGGAGCCAGTTTAAACGCGTTCAAAATATCACATACTTAACAATAAGGGTGTTGTTTTGTTTTTTTTTAAGATTGAGGACCAAAATTATAGCTAATTATAGCTGGAAACAATTATAGAATTCAACCTATTTTCAACCGAATTTTTCGAATTTTTCGAATTTCAACCGCAGGCACTTATACTACACTCAGACGCACACACAATGCATTTTCTCACGGGCCGCTTGCGTCGACGACAAGAATGCTAACCACTACACCACAGCCCCCGAGTCTCATAAGCCCTATTTCTCATTTACAACACTAGCAAATACACGACACAAATATGCAAATTTTCTGCAGATAGGATTCTCAGGATATTTGGCTAGCTAGTTAAAATCTAGTTAAATTGCCTAGTTAAAATGCTAGTTTTATTCTTGTGGGATTTTAACTTAACTATTAATTTAACTAGAAGAATTTAACTATTAGCTATTAACTATTAACTAGTAAAAATCCGCTAGCTAAATAATTTAGCATTTAACTATTTACCTAGCTAAATAACAGTAGACTCAACTGGCTCAAGGACTCAACTGCAAATCAACTTGGCTCATGGACTCAACTGCAACTGAACTTGGCTCATGGACTCAACTGCAACTGAACTTGGTTCGGGGCTGTAAATCAACTTGGCTCAAAGACTCAACTGCAAATCAACTTGGCTCATGGACTCAACTGCAACTGAACTTGGCTCAAGGACTCAACTGCAAATCAACTTGGCTCATGGACTCAACTGCAGCTGAACTTGGCTCAAGGACTCAACTGCAAATCAACTGGCGCAGGGACTCTCAACTACAGATCAACTTAGCTCAAGGATTCAACTGCAAATCCACTGTACTCAAGGACTCAACTGCAAATCAACTTGGCTCATGGACTCAACTGCAACTGAACTTGGCTCAAGGACTCAACTGCAAATCAACTGGCGCAGGCAGGGACTCTCAACTACAGATCAACTTAGCTCAAGGATTCAACTGCAAATCCACTGGACTCAAGGACTCAACTGCAAATCAACTTGGCTCATGGACTCAACTGCAGATGAACTTGGCTCAAGGACTTAACTGCAACTCAGCTGGCTGAAGGATTCAACTGCAAATCAACTGGTTCAGGGACTCTCAACTACGGATCATCTTAGCTCAAGGACTCAACTGCAAATTCACTGGACTCAAAGACTCAACTGCAAATCCACTTGGCTCAAAGACTCAACTGCAAATCAACTTGGCTCAAAGACTCAACTGCAAATCTACTTGGCTCAGGAACTCCACTGTAAATCAACTTGGCTCAATGACTGCAAATCAACTTGGCTCAAAGACTCAACTGCAAATCCACTTGGCTCAAAGACTCAACTGCAAATCCACTTGGCTCAAAGACTCAACTGCAAATCAACTTGGCTCAAAGACTCAACTGCAAATCTACTTGGCTCAGGAACTCCACTGTAAATCAACTTGGCTCAAGGACTGCAAATCAAGTTGGCTCAAGGACTCAACTGTAAATCAAATGGCTCACCTATACAGCACTGGACCTCATATCAGAACAGAAGCCGTGAAACTACTAAAACCCACTACAATTACTAAAGCAGCAACAACTACTACCAAAATATAGAATATATAGACGGATCACTTTACATCACAGGTCCGAAACTGAAGCCCGAAGTCCACGTTAAAAAAAAAGTTCCCATAAGAGTGGATTGTAACTAAAGTGTAAGGTCCGTTTACCCACTTACTACAAAAAAAGTACTACTACTAAAGTACTTACTACTAAAACGGCTAAAGCAGCAGCACTACGACCACCTATCTGCTATCAGCAACACACACAGCTCCGACTACAACAGCAACTACAACTACAACAACTGTGGCTACAACACCAGCAACGCATGAGAGATCAAATACAACAACAAAACAACTATGGCTACCAGCACAGCACCAGCAACACACACAGATCCATCTACAACAGCAACTACAGCTACAACAACAACTGTGACTACAACACCAGCAACGCATGAAAGATCAACTACAACAACAACTATTACGACTGCTGCTGCCAAAGCTGCTGCCACGGCTACTACCAATACAACACCAACTGCTATAACGACTACGGCTGCTACCACTTCCAATTCTACATCTGTTACAACTACATCCGCTACTACTGCTCCATTCTGCTTCACAACCAGATAAAATAGTTTATTAAAATATTAAACTGGGACACTCACGACTGTACCCCGCTTGCGGGGTTTCCCTGCTTGCGGGATCGGAAGTCAGGTCTCAAAACTCGCCCTAAATTTCTTCTTAAATCCTCTGAGAATCATGGTAACTTCGATCTCCCCCCCTTAAGTAGATTAGGAATGCTCTTGTATTGGAGTTACTACTCGTAGCCTGGTATAACTCCAACACAAGGAAGAGGTGAATCTGAGCTCCAACCAGTGCCCGACCACCTTATGGGCGTCATAAAAAAAATATAATAGACATATGTACACAAGTTATACAAGTAACAATTACTGGGAATAAGAAAGAGCTTCTTATAAAAAACAAGAGCTAATTTAAGATCTTAGGGCCTATTCCTTTACCAGATTAAAGGGTTAATTATAATCGGACTAAACGGTTTAAAAATTAAGCTTAGAAATGCCATTCCAAAACCTCCGGATTAAACGGACTTAACTTTTAGGGCGCTGCTTTTTGTCGGACTAAACGGACTTAACTCTGCACGCTAATCTTAAGCGTGTATGTTAAATCCGTTTAGTCCAGTGATAGTTTTGGAATGGGGTCAGACTAAAATTAAGTCGCAGACTTACTTTAACTCGTTTAGTCTGTTTAGTCCGATTTGTCATTCCAAAACCTCGGACTAAAAGAAGTCCAGTCCTTTTAATCCGGTAAAGGAATAGGCCCTAATAAAATGTATCCTTTAAAAAACTACACAAAGAACATTGCCTAATAATTAGACAATCGCGAAAAGTATAAAAATAGCTAAAAAACATTATGCAAATTTGTCTAACTGGACTACGAATAACACATTGAAGAAAAGGTAGTATTTATTTTCCTTAGCTACGGCAGCAGGTGATACCAAGCACCATTATGTATGTATTCTAGCTACAGATAGAGATTCTTTTGTCAAGGTATAACAAACTACCATGAAATAATCTTTCGTATATTCTCTGTTAAATTAGGTATAGAAATAGAAATTACCTTAGGCTTATAGCTTATGCTGTTATGCTAGTAAAATTACTAAATATATAGCAACCGATAAAGCCTATTGGGGCAGCCGGGTTTTTTTCCGTAATCTAAGCGGTTTCAGACGAAATTAAGGACATTTTACGTTTACCAACTAGTCGGCAGTCGTATACTTTTTTAAGAAAACAATTTTTTGCTGAAGAGAAATTACGGCTGTAAGTATGAATCGGCCCTACGGTCTCATGGATCATAACAAGCGTGACAAAAAAATAAACAAAAAGTGGATTGAAATTAGTGTCTTAACCAGGCATTGTCAAAAAATTATGTCTAAAAAATTCATCTGTAATACATAAAAAACTCCATTTTACTGAAAACTTGAAATTACATCCACGGAATTTGAAATTTTGAAGTCGAATAAGGAATGCGGTTTTTCTAGCATCACTAAAAAGTTTTAAAGGTCAATATTATAAGCAATACAATCAGGTCCAATTTTCTAGCCATGGCGCCAAGGTCAAATCTAGGAAATAGGATGTCTAAAAATGACTATGGCTTAAAACGGAACTTCTAAAATTAGGTTTCACGTGAATCTCCCCTAAAAGCTAGCCAAAATAAGCCTCGCGGGGCCAAAAAAACAAGTCTAAATGCCAGTGAAGGGCATTTACAAGTGCGCAAAAAAATTGACAACATTTTAAAACATCTCAAAGTAGAAGAATAACATGTATATATGTAATATTTGAGTTGCTATATAGAAGTGCGTATATGTATTGATTACATATAGCAGGCTTAACACAAGGGCTAGAAACGTTTGGGTTCAAGCTTAGGCTACACCAAACCTAAAGGCAGATATATGGCTATTTTGAATTCATAAATCTGCTCTTAAATCGCCTTATAACATTAATTTAATAATAAAAAAAGTTACACTGAAGCTTCAGGTAACTTTTTTAAAGGATAACTGGCTGGCTTTTATGCGACTTCTTTGGCAATATTATATACATACATATTACATATATTGCAATAATAGCACGCAGATCTGCTGTAAAACTACTGGCACTGTCAATAAAAGACACTGTTTGTGTGGGCGTCTGTGACAGATTAAAGACTGTCGTGTGTCTACTACTACAATTGCTACGAAACCTGTTGCAGCAATGTTTCGTTGAGAAGACTAAAATGCCATAAAATGACTATCGATTTCTATGCGTTTGACACGTAATTTACTGTACGTTGAATCAAATCTGCTTAAGGGGGGGGGGGCTACCTGGAAAGTGAAAATTTTAGGTTCTCCGATTCGCTTCAAATTTGCACACAATGTGGCCCCAGGGAAGGCGCATCGCAGATGTAACAAAATGGAACCAATACTTTTGCCAATTTTTTACTAGGGGCTCCCAAAAATTCAATTTTACGTGTAAATCATAGGCACGAAAAAAACTTATTTGTGGTTGCAAAGCGCCGCTTTACTCGAAATTTTTGATAACACTGACAAAGCTGCTTTTACATGATTCGATAGCCTAACGTCATATCTCAACCTCTATGATCCATTTTTTAAAATTTCTACCCATGCCCTGAGCTGTGACGCTGAATATAAAATCACTCAATTTTGGCGGACCCAAAAAACGGCCATTTTTTCACATTTCGCCCTCGATTTTAGAATTAAAAATACATATCGAAAATCCGGATCATACGATTTTGCGCATTCATGTGGGCTACTACTATGCCAAGTTTCAGCCTGATTGGCTTGATGTGGTTTGTGGTAGAACTGTCCAACTAAGGGCTACTTTTAGGCTTTTTGGCGTACTTATCCCTATGTAAATACACTGACAAACGCACTGAACCAAAAGTGCACCTTCAAGCTTAATTGTTCTTATCTGAGGTTGGGGTGCCTTGGGGGAGTAACATATGTGAAAATAAGCAAAATTGGAGAACTTGGATTTTTGACCTGGGTAGCGGTAAAATCGATGGCGAAATGTGAAGAAATGGCTGTTGTTTAGGCCAGCCAAATTTGAGTGATTTTACATTTGGCGTCATTGCTCAGGCCATGGGCAAAAATTTAAAAAAATTGATCATAAGGTTGAGACATGACATTATGATATGGCTATCGAATCATGTAAAAATCAGCTTCGTCAGTATTAACAAAAAATTTGAGTAAAGGAACGCTTTGTGAGCACAAAAAACTTTTTTTGCGCCTATAATTTACACGTAAAATTGCATTTGAAGCCAATCGGAGAACCTAAAATTTTCACTTTTACAGGGAGCCCCCCCTTAATCCAATTTCTGATAACTAACATGATTTAAGATCCAAGGATAATATATGTAACTGTCATATAGGCCCTAAACTGATGGCTATTTTTGTTCCATAAATTCAATAAAGCAGCACAAACTAAAGTCTGACCAAAAAAGGTTGAGTCACTTAATGTTTTGCTTGTTGCATAAAAATGGTAAGAGATAGCCCCTGCCCCAACAAAGTATATATTCTTGACCCTTGGGACGAGAAAAATTTCGTTGTGACCATCACTGGTCACTACTGGTCACTCTGATGAAAAAGTTACTGTACGCCTACCAAATTTACAAGTAACATTCATAATATATTGTAGGTTTATGTCCAACAGCCGAACTTTCTAATGAGCTATTGATGTCCATTGTACTTTGTTGGGGCTATCTCTTACAATTTTTATGCAACAAGCAAAACATTAAGTGACTCGACCTTTTTTGGTCAGACTTTAGTATACAGATTAACAGCCAGTTGACACCTTAACAAATTGACTTAGACAGTAAATTTGTAGAACGAAATTCAGGGAACAACACACAGTTGAAACAGGTTCATTAAAATGTGGCAAATTGAATTGTAATTAATATCCTGTTACTTATGAAATATTACGTAGACAGTTATGAAATTGTAATTTGAGCAAACAATGGGTTCGGTTTAATTCTTTCTACTAAGTTGACAATTAATTTACATTCTTTTTAACTCCTATTAAAATTTAATCAACGTCTTCTTTTTCTTTACATTTTGAAACTGTGAACACATTTGTCTAATTTTGAGCTATAAACAGCTTAATTTTTTTAGAATCATCATCATCACAACAACAACAATATATAATATTTTTTACTCAAACAATTAAACAAATTAGAGTTAGTCCGAAGCTGTTTTCATAATTTTGAATAGGTGAATTAGGGGGATTACATCTAAAATACATTACATGCCAATAATTATTTTAATTTGCTTTTAGTTCAGTAATTAGGATCCACTTCCACAAAACCACTAATGTTATTTTTACACTATTATAGCGTAAAAAGTGAAATATAAAATGTAAATGTAAATAGTGTAGTTTTAAAGTTTCAAAAATATTTATTTTATAAAATCACTTGCTCCACTTTTCAACACCTTCTGTGAGTCCTAACAAAAGTTAAGTCAATAATTAACTAGTGTCATAGTTAATCATTGATGATCCATAGTAGTGTATTTAAATTTTTGCCCATGAATTTTGAATTTTCTCAAAATTTTTTGAAACCACCATTTTAAGGTACAAATGACAACTGTTAGCATACACTGACAAGGTAAAAAATATACTTTGAAAATAGCTTTATGCCAATGAAAAATTTACTCTGAAATTTAAGTATGTAGAAGCTAGGACGAAGTAAACAAATGATGTTCAAGAATCAGAAGAAAGTGGTCTGTGCAAATTTACTTGCAGCTAGAACAGTTCAAAGTACATAAAATTAACAATTGAAATTCCAGTAACCTCTCGAAGTCAAGAGTATCAGTGACCAAGAGTAAACATTGAAACCTGTTTGGCTAATGCAACTATTATAAAACAAATAGCTAATTTAGCTATTGGAATTTTTTAAAGGGCGGGGAAACACGTTTAGTCCGGACAGCAAATAATGCAGATTTGGAACTAAACACGACTACATAAGCTGCTCTCTCTGTGTACTTACGCAATTTAAGTTTCAAGCTCGTTTTTTACACGAAAATGGGTACAAAAATTATCCAGCAATAGAAAGTCTATGCTCTTTGTCAGCAGCAGTTGGTAACTGTCAATTTGCTCTTGCCCATATTTTAGCTACTTGTCCGTAATCCGGATTATAGCCGACTAACCTCTGTTGTTATACAAAAAAGCCAGTCAGACTTTTCAAAAACAATGTCTATGGGCATTATCCAAAATTGGATTTAACGGATTAAAATTAAAATTTAAAGATTTAAATTAGTTTTGCTAATAACACAGCACAAAATAAAAGCAGCCGGCTAAAATTTCGCCCTACACGGCTTAATATATATATATATATAGGCAAAGTTTGATAAGGTTCGCTTAAAGTAGTGGCTTGTTCTGGCCCAAGTGTAGTGTCCTACACTGTTAACTTTGTTGCAAATTTGCCAACTTGGCCAACTTGGCCAACTTAAGTTGGCCAACTCAACTTGGCCTACTTGGCCAACTTAAGTTGGCCAACTCAACTTGGCCAACTTGACCAACTTAAGTTGGCCAAATCAACTTGGCCAACTTGGCCAACTTAAGTTGGCCAACTCAACTTGGCCAACTTGGCCAACTTAAGTTGGCCAACTCAACTTGGCCAACTTGGCCAACTTGAACATCCGATACTTTGACTATTTGAAATGAAGTCAAGTTCTAATCCTCTAGTTAATTTTTTCAGGTTAGTTAGTCAGTTAATGAAAATGAAAATTTAAAATGTAAACTTCGATTTGAACTTGACTTTATTTCAAATAGTGAAAGTGTCGAATGTTCAAGTTGGCCAAGTTGGCCAAGTTGAGTTGGCCAACTTAAGTTGGCCACGTTGGCCAAGTTGAGTTGGCCAACTTAAGTTGGCCAAGTTGGCCAAGTTGATTTGGCCAACTTAAGTTGGCCAAGTTGGCCAACTGAAGTTGGCCAAGTTAGCAATTTTTAAGTTGGCCAAGTTGGCCAACTGAAGTTGGCCAAGTTAGCCATTGAAGTTGGGCAAGTTCGCCAAGTCAGCTGACCAACTTGACCATTTTTAATAGCACAAGACCAGGACGGTGTGCCCCCGGATGTGCCCTCAAAATTTTTTAAAATAATTTTTAATGTCTTTTCAGATTCATTTATTCCTCATCATCCAACATTTAGGCAGAACAGTTAACAATTCTTCGAAACAAAACTATGTAACTAACTACGTATATACATCAACTGATTAAGTTGGCCAAACTTGGCCACGTAGGACACTTCACTTGGGCCCTTGTTCTCATAACTCCTGAGTTGTAGGTACCTACGCATGTAATAAAAGACCGTAAAGAAAGAACAAGCTATGTACTGGCTTTTTTTTGTCACGCCCATAAGGTGTTCGGGCGCTGGTTGGTGCTCAGATTCACCTCTTCCTTGTGTTGAAGTTATACCAGGCTGCGAGTAGTATATGTAATAGCTGAAATAAACCTAAATAGAAGCCTGAAACTGTCATGTATTGTAAATCAAAAATAAGCCTAAAAATAAGACTTGAGGGCTGTGGTGCAATGGCTGGCATTCTTGTTGCTGGCGCCAGCGGGTACCTTTCGATTCTTTTGTCTTTGTTAAAAAAATTGGGCTTTTCTCTTTATCAATGGCTTGCACGAAAATAGAATAACTGGAGAATAGAATAACTCAAGAATAGCTGATCTCATTAAACCCTGAAGACGCATTTATCAGATTTGTTTTTACTGTTTCCTCGATAATGGGTACATATAGGCACCATACATTGAATATAATTTTTGAGTATTGTAAGAATGTGAACAGCACTCGAGAATTAGCAGGAGAATAAGAATAGCTCGAGAATAAGGTTGGTGCAAATGGCCGGTTTTATACATGGCTATGTGTAAAAAAATAAGGATAACGAGTAGCTGAACCTTACACTCCAGCAAAGTATGAAGATTTTTCCTAACCCTACGTTTGAATGAAAATTCAATAAAAGTAGTATGTGTGAGCAAAATTTTCGGCCACAGTTTTAAAAAATCGGCATTTATTATGCTGTTTAAGTCATTTTTGCTAAAATTTGGCCAAAAATTGGTATTTTTTTGGTTGAAAAAAAGGTAAAAAGTGCGTCTTTTGTCAGTTTTTGGAGAAAAGAAGGGGTCAATAGTAGACTCAGCGGAGGAGTGGTTCCACCAAGGGGGGTCGGGATACCAAAACTGTATCTTGTGTTTGAAGACCTCGAGCCCCAAATCAAGCACTAATGGCTACAGGAATTAGTTAAATTTATTGAGTAGCACTTGGTATTTTGTTGCTTGTAGTCACTTTGACGGGCCAAGTCGCGAACCCTTCATTACCGTTATAACTCCAGCAACCTGAGCCTCGGGCTGTGTTTGTAATTATGCGGCATTGCGATGAAACGCTTTTTGCCATTGCAGCTTTGACGAAAAAAGGACCAGTCCTTTTAGAAACTAGCATTAGGTCTGATGTGATTGTTCGCACTCACAGAGCTGTTAAGTAAATCATTCTCCGAAAAAATGTTCTACTTAACTTTACAGGCAAAGTTCAAACTACCGAAAGCTTGCAAGAGTCATTACGAGACCATTTTTCTACTTCGTTTTTTCAGATTAATACGGTTATCTTCTTAAAGACGCACACTTTGTTCACAGTATCGAGTTCAATCCCAAATTTTTAGCACTTATATTGAACCCTCAAAACTTTTCGGGTGCTTGTGGAATCTGTAATCAACAGTAACCAACAGTAACTTTTCTGTAATAGGATATGCCTGTAACAGATTGAAAGATTAAAGACTAGCAAGAGTACTGCTAATTTTTTTGCATAACTTACGAGGCTTGGTGTGCTTCTGTGCTTTGCTGTCGATAATTTAGTTTTAAAAATAGAGTATGACAGCCCACTATTAATTAAACTCAAAGTTTTATAATTATTGTTTGGGGCCTGCGTATTCCTGTTGTTGCTTTCCGAATATGACTACTGCTAGGACCTTAGAATTTACCAAAAGGACAAAAGAATTGTAACATTTCGCCAGGTACTTTTTCCAAAGTTGCTTTAGGGACAAAATGAGAAGGACAAGGACAAGGACGAGTATGAACCGGGCTTTATTGGTCTACCCCTGGGCGTCGTGGCATATGATCTAATTGTCGTCGTTAGTCGCTCCAAACCAACACGGCCTACATCGGCCAACCCTGGTCTGGGTCTAACATAAGAGGAGCACAGATTAGTTTCAGTTGCAGCTTAATACTTCACCGGGCGGCGTTGGCCGTTCTTTATTCCAAACTAACAATAGTTTAGTCGTTATGAGAGACGGATGTGTGATGATTCTGGAAAAATTTGGTACGCGTTTGTTACCAACAATATATTCTGTTTGAAATGCTTA
>JASANF010012829.1:0-15260 GCA_030248245.1 Trissonchulus sp. WLG1_4 | reverse complement strand
TGTCTGTCTACTGTCTGGTGTATCATATTGAACCTTAAAAGTTCGAAAACAAGTAAAAAGAACAAGCAAGAAATTTCAACGCATGCTTAGTCAAGGGAGCTTAATATCATAATAACAAGAGTACATAATAGCTTCTCACTCTATATAGAGTGAGAAGCTATTATGTACTCTTGATAATAATGATCCGGATCTTAGTGCACTGCACATTAATCTGTTAAATAATGGGGTCTTAATGTTAACACATCACGTTGGTTCACACGAGGACATGAATACAGAGGATCTAGCTACAACATCTAGCATCAAGAGTAAGAGAATGACACCCTTCCTATTATGCCCTCGTGACTGCGTCCAATGCCAATGCGGGGAGCAAAATAACCCTTTTATGTACGGTTTTATTGGGGGTCCGCTGTCAGTCAGACATTAGTTGAATCTGTCACGAATGTGCTGAACTGACGAGGGAGGGTAGAGGGTTACCACTACTTCTACTTTCCTGAACTAACAGGGATTACCTACCTCCTTAGTTGAGTAGGCATCAAGGAAAAGCCTTTCTTAGGACCCATTCCTTCACCGGATTAAAGAGTTAATTTTAATCGGACTAAACAGTTTAAAAATTATACTAAAAATACCATTCTAGAACCGGATTAAACGGACTTAAATTTTAGCACGCTGTTTTTTAGTCAGACTAAAAGGACTTAGCTACATACGCATGCTAAGAGCGTGCATGTTAAATCCATTTAGTCCAGTACTAGTTTAAGAACCGGTTCGGTCGGACTAAAATTAGGTCGCTGATTTATTTTAACTCGTTTAGTCCGATAACTTCATTCCCAAACCTGGGACTAAAATAAGTCCAGTCGTTTAATCCGATCAGGCCCTTAGTGTCTTGAAGTGAGATGGATTACCACACCTATCAGTTGAGTACACTAATGCTCTAGATTTTCCGTCCGTAACGTACTGAAATGAAGGAGTGGCAGTGGCGGGTGTACGCCCCTTCAAATCGGTACGTAAAGGGGCTGTTTGCGCTCCACATGCTGTTGAAGAGGGCTTATAGGAAGAGTCATACTCTTCCTATTATGTACTCTTGTATATATCCGCTTTGAAACTAGATTTTCTTGGAGTTTCTGTCACTAGTGACTTGAGTCACTGAAACTGTAATGTCAAGGGGTCGTTTGGTTGGACCCAGAGCTGCAGCTGGTAATATTCGTTCAGATATGTATTTTTTGAAGCGTCTTGGCAAGTTGTAGACACCCATTTTGTTTGATTTTGGACAAAAGTTTAGTCACAGTTGTCACTATTTTTTGTACAAAACTTGAAATTTAAACGGGTCAAATTTTAAACAGCTTTTTCGATAAATTTTGGATCTATGTAAAAATGTTTCTTTCCTATTCACGTATTAAACAAGGTAATTTATTGACAGAAATTCGGTTGGTTACCCACAAAACACCTTTTTTATCCATATTAACCTTATTAAACAAATTTTTTTTATTAAACATTTTGCTTGACCAAGGTGTGTAGTAGATGCCGAAATAATTATCGTTTACTCATTTATAAATGTTAAAATTGACCAATGCAGAAAGCTTTGGGTGCAAATTTACGGCCAAAACTAAGCAATATTCCTATTAGCCATAGTTGGCAAGAGTTAGCCATAACTAGGATGCCAAATATTCATAATTGGTACGAGCCCCTCTATTCAAAAATGGGATGTATTCATAACCGGACGGAACCCCCTATATATACACCTACTATCTTACATGGACTAGTGGTGGCAACTAGAGATGGGATCGGTTCCACTGGAACCGGACGGAACCGGAACCGGAACCGAACCGGCAGCAATTTTGGAACCGGAACCGGCATGGTGCCGGTTCCAACCGGTTCCATCATACTTTTCTTTGATCATCAATGATTTTTTACAGTTCTGTCTGTGCATTTTAGTTTTGCTACCGAACCTGCCATAGTTTATATAATAGGTATGTAATTTTATAATATAATATTTTAACAGTACTAAAATCCATATAGATTTTTTTGGTATATCGATTTAAAATTTTTTCCCATTAAAAATTGGTTGAAGTTTCAAATTGACCAACATTTGACGTTATGTACATCAAATGAAAGCTAGTCTAATTTGAAACAACTTTTCTTCTCCGTTAATTCGCGAAAACTTGACCGAAAAGTTTTGAAAGCTAAAGTTTGTTAACATAAGGAGGTTTATTTGCTATGGGAACCGTTTCAAAAAGTAACAAAAACCATTTACTACTTTTTCCTGCCGCCACCTCAGTGGCGGCAGGACTTTATATTACTTTTCGTTTTCTAATTACATGTAAGCATTGTTCTGCATCAAAATACGATTAAAGTATCGGGTTATATGGTAAGCATAGGGCTTTGTTATCTTTGAATAGAAGTTTTGAAATGTTTTGACTTATGTTTTGCAATGTTTTGACTTACTTTGATGAGTCGTTTTTTTGCCGAAAAGTGCCTATCCGGATCGAAGGGGGGGGGACGACCACGTCCACTAATAATTCTTTGATTGTTCCGAATTGTATTTTAATTCTTTTAACAAATTAATTGTACAACGTTTGAGACCTATTAAAAAAATTAATCAATTAGAATAATTAATACGTTGCGAGTGTAAACCTAGCCCTCTCATTCTCTAAAGCGGCATAGCATAAGTAGGGGTGAAGCAAGATAGGCCCGTTAGAGTATTTAAAGGGTTTTACGAAAGTTTAGCATTGGCCCAGTAGCTCAAATGGTAGAGTACTGGTCTAGAAATCCAAAGATGGGTGGTTCGAATACCCCTTGGGTCATTTCAATGAAGATGCGCTCTTCTTCCAGTAAAAACCCCCTTGCTGGCTTAAAAGAACCCCCTTGCTGTCTTGACATGGCGAGACGTTCTAATCAATTAATTAGAAATAAAACAAAATAATTAATAATTGCAAGTTTACAGTATGAACCTAGCTCCCGCATCCTCTAAAGCGGCATTGTATAAAAGTAAGTGTGAAGTAAAATAGGCTTATTAGTAGTAAAAGGATTTACTAAAGCTCAACATTGGCCCAGTAGCTTAAATAGTAGAGCACTGGTCTGCAGATGTGTTTGGTTCGAATACTCTTTGGGTAATTCCGATGAAAATGTTTTTCTTCCTGCAAAAACCCCTTTGCTGTCTTGGCATGGCGAGACGAAAGTAAAATAGGTAGTATCTAAGCTTCTATTTAAAACTATAGTTACTGTTCGGCTCCATCTTTAATTTTAGTTTAAATAGTTTTTATTGAAATTAAGGTATTAAGTCCAAAAATAGTACACCTTTAAATTTTTTTAAGTAACCCCAAAAGGTAGTTTAAGTAAGCCTGTTTAATTTTAAGATATTTGTTACAGTAGTTGCTTTAGCAGTTAGAACCAGATGCTTAAAATTTTTAAGTTTAGCAAAGTAAAAGTTTTTGGGCCTACTTGGTAGTGACATCATAGTCCATGTTATGTTTCTGTTAATGCGCAACAATTGTTTAGAATCAGTTATTTAGAGGTGTTTGGTAATTAAAATAGATATATACAATACCAAACCTTTAACTAGCATTTGTTAGTTTTTCACAGAGTGTTTGCATGACTAAAAGTTGATGCATATGATAATGCAGGGTAATCTTAAAGAATTTTATTCTCCACTTAGAGCCGAGAATCTGAGATTTTTTCACTTTTGCAATTGGTCAAAAACGGGGAACAATGTGGCACAAATGAGGTAAGTCAAAAAATTTAGCAAGAAACCTTAAATTGAGATATTGTATTGATATATGTAGCTAATATAGCCGGAGGTTCAAAATTACAGGCATTATAGGCATGATTTTTTACTTAGCTTTAACATTGAAGTTTGTTAAAAACTGTCGGGGAATTATTGTATGTGTTCAGGTATTTGTTGGCGGCAGGATTAAACTTTGTAAAGCTCGTATGTATCAAAAGCATAAACTTACTCTAAAAGTTTGCATAAAAATCCTGCTTGTTGGATAACCATTTGCTGATTTTGCCGCATCAAAATTCAGGTCATAAAGATATGTTTAACAAATCTACACCTTATGTTTATCAAACGAAACCTAATTCACTGCTGAACAAACTTTTTTCAAGACCGAAGACCTGAAAACATGTCTGAAAAGTTTTATTGCCTAAAATCAGTTATTCGGAGCGCCAGCTTATTGAAACAAGGTTAAATAATTTTTTTGTGGGCGCTCACATGCGACATCACATTAGACGACAGAAAACAGCACAAAAGCGATTATATCTATCAGGTAGTCCTCTGTACGACTTATATATTTAAAATTCATGTTATTTTGTCAATTATAAGGTCCAAAGAGCGTCAAAAACATATGTAAAAAATAATATGAAAAAAATTTACGTAAATCATCAATAAAAAAGTGGAACCAAATTTTTAACCGGGAACCGGCAATTTTCTAGAACCGACCGGAACCGGAACCGGTAAAATGGAACCGGTCCCATCTCCTGTGGCAACCTAGTTTTTCTTTTAAACTAGGTAAAGTCAAGTAATAACCGACTTGGGCGATAAAATTTTTCAGTCAAGTTTTTAATTTTGTTAGTTAACTCAAGAAGAACAATTGTTTAAAATCAAACTAGCTTTCATTTGATGTATATAACGTCAACGGCTATTAGTACTTTTAAAAACAGTTTTGTATAGCGAATTGCTAGCTGCAACTTTTTAAAAAATCGTATGTGTAGGCAAACCTTTCTAAAAAAATTTCCAAAATACGTTGACCAACATTGACAAAAATACACTATTTTTTAAACTAATTTTTCGTTAGCTACTTTTGGCTTCTTGAACTCATCTCAACGGATTTTAATACATTACGAAAAATTAGATCTAGTTTTTTAGATCTAG
Organism: Trissonchulus sp. WLG1_4; assembly: GCA_030248245.1. Lineage (NCBI taxonomy): Eukaryota > Metazoa > Nematoda > Enoplea > Enoplida > Ironidae > Trissonchulus > Trissonchulus sp. WLG1_4. The sequence goes on along the minus strand of JASANF010012829.1, from coordinate 10,396 downwards.
TTTTTGGAAAATACGTATGTGTAGGCAAACTTCAGGTTACTGAAATTGGGATATGGTGCTCATTTTTTCAAAGATTACTGTCAACTGCAAACACGGATTCAAATGAAACTTTGCACAGTTAGTACTGACATATATATATATATATAGAGGCGCCAAACTTCTTGAATTGTAATTATTATGATTTGTCTCAATATGACCGGCTTTTTAAAACGTCACTTTCGATAAAAATTAAAATAACTAAAAATTTGTTGCGACTAACTACATATAATTCGACAAAAATGGCACCTCGGCCAGATGATTGTCTTTAATTTAAGGGGGTAATGTCGTTTTCGTGGTTTTTGACATTTCAGTGTAATTTTTGCGCCCACAGAACTCAAGCTAAAAACGGACTACGGCTTCGAAACTTTAACCACATTATCTTTAGGAAAATATCCCCACCCGTTTTTTTCCTTTTCTAAAAATAGTTTGTAGAGTCGGTGTTATGGGCTTTTGAAAATTTTAGAGAAAAGTTAAATTACGTGATTTTTGCATGAAAATGTCATTTTCTCAACGTAGAAACGACTTATCAACTATATCAAAAAAACGGGTGGGGATATTATGTCAGTGCATAACTGCAAAAGTTTAGTAGTTGTTGGCTGATCTTGAGTTTCATAACTGTGGCGCAAAAATTAGTCAAAAAAACCGCTGATGGGGTGTATTCAAATGATAGCAGCAGTAAAATTGCAAAAGATAATCTGCTTTTATTATAGTTTTTTTAAAGCTAGGTGTAAAAAAATGTAAAAAAGACCGCTCTAGTTATTGTTGAGGTTAAGTGCAGTTATGGTAGTTTAAAAAAACACCTAAAAACGCAATTACCCCCTTAAGCTACCGCATGTTAAATTTGGCTGAGGCACCGCTGAGCTACGTCGTTTCAAAAATTAGACAAAGTTTGCAAATTTTTAAATTTGGTGTCGTCATAAAATTTACTAATATGCTCCCAGAAGTTTGAAACTTTGCAGAAAGAGGTGCCTAGTGTCTAGCTTGGCTGCACTTGAGTAAAAAACATCGAATCAGCAAGAAAAAAAAATTATAGCAATTTGATTTATTGGAGTTACTCAGAACCCACGCACACCATACATGTAACCAAGAGTACATAATAGGAAGAGTATGACACTCTTCCTATTAAGATACCCACGCACACCATACATGTAACTTGGTCAAAATTTTGGGGACGCGCTGCGCATTGGACGCGCGCTGCTAGGCATAATAGGAAGAGTGTCATACTCTTCCTATTATGTACTCTTGATGTAACTTGGTCAAAATTTTGGGGACCCTCCCCTCCAGATCGACTAAAAATACCCTAAATTTTGCAAAATTTCCTAAAAATTTCGCAAAAAAGTGCCATTTTTTCAAAATTTTGCTCAAATTTAGGGGACCCTCCCCCCCGGGTCCTCGATTTTGGGGGGTCCCCCCCCCCCATCGTCCCCCTCATACATGTATGACGCACACTCTTTTTCTAACACGGCCCTGCAACACAGCAATGACAACAACAATGCAACATAGACTGAACAGCAATTTATTAGTGACGTACTTACATACGATTGTATACACGATACATATTACACTATACATTACATACATACGATACAGCACATTGATGCATGAAAAGAGCAGTGACAGACCGACATCAAACACAACCATCAGCCAGCCAGTTGCGTCCCCTTTCTCTGAGTGGACTGAGGTCGCCGGGAATGTCACAAAACTGCATCAGAACATTAGTACTTTTCTCAGTTTTGATTTGATTTGATGTGGACTTCTCAAAAATTATTTGATTGATTTCATGTGGGCCCTCTCAAAAACCAATTGATTTGCTTTGATGTGGGCTCAGAGTTGGACGCGGGGCGGATTTTCGCTGGCCCGCCCCGCCCCGCGGGGCACCCCGCAGATTTTTGTTGCCAACCATACATGGGCGTGACACCATACATACATGACTCCGCTCCCCCCCGACAGGTCCGCTCCCCCCCCCCCAGAATTTTTTGAAAGTAGCTCACGAAGCTAAAGTGAGCGACCGAGGAGCAAAAAGGGTGGCTCACAAAGCAAAAATTAGTAGCTCAGGAGCAAATTTGGTGGCTCACGAAAGGAAAATTCGCCGGAGAAGTTGCTCCGCACCCCCCCCCCCCCCGGTCGACGGCTCCCCCCCCCCAGATTTCCTTAGCTGCACATGTGTGTTGCCAACTATGACAATAGTAGTTTCTTAGCAGAAAATTTTTTTGCTAAGTCGTTCAGTCAATATTTCACTCATTCAAATCTATCTAGTATGATAAGAGGTGCAGATTATTATTCTCAAAGCTAAGTAGCCTGGGGTAGTACTAGAATTTTCAAAAGGGGGTCGAACCTCGAAACTTTTTTCCTCAGCAGTCATCATATATGTATACATGTTGCAGCTTGCGGATGTCGAGGGGCGTGCCCCCGAAGCGAAAATTTGTTGCACTTTTTGAAGATGTGGTTCACATCGCAAAATGTGATTTCGTTCAATTCACTAACAAAAACCCATTAGTTCGGTTGCTCGATAGCGGCAACTTCCAGAAGTCGAACTTTCCCCATGTCTACCCATTTTTTTCATGACGTATCTAAAAAAGTGATAAAAGTATGAGTGTCCATTTCTGCATAAACCAATTTCCACATTTGTATTACGTCAGGGGCGTAGCCAGGATTTTGAAAAGGGGGGGGGAGGTCGCACCTTGTCCACTTCTTTTGCTCACTCAGTGATAGCATTTTTGAAATTAAAGTGAAGTTTTTAGCGATTTTAGTACTTACACACGCATTGTAAACGCTAGATACTAAACCCCAAAGTTGCAGGGGTCTGAGGGCGGTAGCCCCCAGAAAAAAATGGCGATTTTTCCAATTTTTAGACCGAATTTGGTCAACTGGAGACGTATCGGAAAATTTTTCCGACAGAAAAATTAAAACAAAAGATGGTAACGTCACATCAGACAGTGTGTTACACAAGTAACGGTAGCATAATGTACTCGTGTATACATGCATATTGCATAGGCTTTGACGAAAGATATTAACAAAGAATAGAAATCCACAGAGTCGCAGGGTTAGGCGGCAGCCCCAAGAAAAAATTGGGGGAATTTTTTGATTTTAAGGCCAAATTTGATCAATTGGAAACGTATCAGAAATTTTTTAGGCCGGGCGATAAAAACCAAAGGGGGACCCTTGCAGGAAAATAGCATTTTTGCTCCTAGGCAGCATGTTTGCCCACCACTAGAATGACACCCCCCTAACGCCCTCGCCAGTAAATGTATAAGAAACAATGCTTTCGCATTGAGGTACCTAGCCTATATGACAACTTCTTAGACCTCACCATTAAATATTCAAGCCTTTATTAACGAATGTCAAGCACTCAAGCATAAACGTATTCGCAATTTTGCCATCTAAACTGACATATAGGACCTTAAAAAACGGTCAAAAAATAGTTTAAATTTTTTGCTGCTTGAGTAGCACAAAAACACGACAAATTCAAAAATTAAGTCGGTACAGTAAAAAATCGTAAATCCCCGCGGGGCAAGACCTCTGCCCCGCCCCGCCCCGCCCCGCGGGGCACCCCGCCCCGTGTGCAACTCTGTGTGGGTTTCTCAAAAATCAATTGATTTGATTTGACGTGGACCTTTCGAAAATTGATTGATTTGATTTGATGCATCAAAAATCAAAACTGCATCAGAACTAGTTTTGATTTGATGCAGTTTCCACATGAAAAGAACCCTAGTCACAACTGCATGGATGTAATTATAATCGCCTTCCAGACCATAACTAAGACCATGGCCTAAACGCTTCTGTATTGACCTGTTTTTCAACAACAAACAACGGTCAGCCAGGCGCCGTCGTAAACTTTTTGAGCAGTCGTTGATGCAACAATTTGTAATAATTGATAGGATATAATAATAAATAGGATGCAATTTCAAATTTCACCAATTTCTCAAAAACATTCCTGGTGAGTAGTGGTGGGATTGATGAGACTCCAGCGGTGTCGCTGTTCATGTCAGTTGTCACCATCTGTCAACTGTATACACATGCAGAGGGACCCGCAAGTCGATTTGAGTTGGGTTGGGTCGGTTGCCCTAAATTTGGTTTACGGGGAAACAACCAATTGTTGCTGAAAGAGTATGTATGTAACTTGCAAACTACAATAATTTTGCAAAAGGGTCTAAAGCTACAAGTTACTGAACGTTTACCCGAACCAGGCTGTTGAAAGCAAAAAAATTGAAGCACAGGTTTAGTGTCAAATTGGGGCTACAGCTACAAAACTAAACAAAAAATGTTTGGTTGTTTTTGGTGTTTTGGTCCAACGCACTAATTTCTGATACTTCATTTTGTGTTGAAAAAAGGTTTACATCTAGGTTTAACAATTGACTACATACATACATACATACTAGTGATCGAACGGGATTGAAGTTCGGGATCGGGATCGGGATTTGCGTTCGGGATCGGGATCGGGATTTACTTTCGGGATTGGGATCAGAATCGGATCGGGATTTTACCCTCGGGATTCGGGATCAGGATCGGGATTTACTTTCGGGATTGGGATCGGAATCGGATCGGGATTTTACCCTCGGGATTCGGGATCGGGATTTACTTTCGGGATTGGGATCGGAATCGGATCGGGATTTTACCCTCGGGATTCGGGATCGGGATCGGGATTTACTTTCGGGATTGGGATCGGAATCGGATCGGGATTTTACCCTCGGGATTCGGGATCAGGATCGGGATTTACTTTCGGGATTGGGATCGGAATCGGATCGGGATTTTACCCTCGGGATTCGGGATCAGGATCGGGATTTACTTTCGGGATTGGGATCGGAATCTGATCGGGATTTTACCCTCGGGATTCGGGATCGGGATTTACTTTCGGGATTGGGATCGGAATCGGATCGGGATTTTACCCTCGGGATTCAGGATCGGGATCGGGATTTACTTTCGGGATTGGGATCGGAATCAAATCGGGATTTTACCCTCGGGATTGGGATCGGGATCGGGATTTACTTTCGGGATTGGGATCGGAATCGGATCGGGATTTTACCCTCGGGATTCGGGATCGGGATCGGGATTTACTTTCGGGATTGGGATCGGAATCGGATCGGGATTTTACCCTCGGGATTCGGGATCAGGATCGGGATTTACTTTCGGGATTGGGATCGGAATCGGATCGGGATTTTACCCTCGGGATTCGGGATCGGGATCGGGATTTACTTTCGGGATTGGGATCGGAATCAAATCGGGATTTTACCCTCGGGATTGGGATCGGGATCGGGATTTACTTTCGGGATTGGGATCGGAATCGGATCGGGATTTTACCCTCGGGATTCGGGATCGGGATTTACTTTCGGGATTGGGATCGGAATCGGATCGGGATTTTACCCTCGGGATTCGGGATCGGGATTTACTTTCGGGATTGGGATCGGAATCGGATCGGGATTTTACCCTCGGGATTCGGGATCGGGATCGGGATTTACTTTCGGGATTGGGATCGGAATCGGATCGGGATTTTACCCTCGGGATTCAGGATCGGGATTCGGGATTTTTGGTTGGTTTTTTTTGGTTTTGATTTAAAATATATAAAGAACGATGTCATATCTTTTAGTGAAAAAGTTTTATAGTATAGCAAAATCGACTGCTTTCGTGACACTACCCATTTAAATTAAGTAAACTCAGTGTAACGGGGGATCGGGATCGTAGCAGCCCCCAGAAAAACATGGAGATTTTTCAATTTTTAGGCCGAATTTAATCAACTGGAGACGTATGTACCAGAAATTTTTTTAGACAGGAAAATTAAAACGAAAATGGGAACTTCACATCAGACACTGTATTGCACAAGTAAGTGCAGCATACTAAACGCACCTCTTGTAGACATGCACAGGCTTTGATGAAAGATAATACCACGGAATAGCTGGAATAGTAAGCCACAGAGCTGCAAGGATCTGGGAGCGGAAGACCCCAGGAAAAAATTTCGAGAATTTGGCCAAATTTGGTCAATTCGAGATGTATCAGAAATTTTTCGGCCGGGCGATAAAAAACCAAACGGGGGACTCTTCTGGACTCTTGTTGATAATTTCTGCAAGTTCGACCAAAAGGAAGGGGTCGCGAACTCTCGACCCCCGCGACTCCACACCTGGCTTGCTTTGCATGCATGTATGAGAAGGGGATGGAGGGGACCCACCAAAGAGGAGTCGGGCGGGAGGGTCCCGAAAGTTTGGGCAGAATTTAGCAAAAATAGCACTTTTGCGTACATTTTACAGAATTTTGATCAATCAGTGCCCAGGGGGGAGGGTCCAAAAATTGGCCGGGTAGGCCCTCTCCCCAAAAAAATTTAACCCCGTTACATGTATGAAAACAAGTGACATTAAGTCACAAATTTGCGTCAGCATGGGATCGGCAGCATCTCAAAAAAACCAATTTGAAATTTTTTTATTGTTAGACCGAAGTTAGGCAAATGGAGATTGGAGACGTATCGGAAATTTTTTCGGGCGGACCAAAAAAAAAAAAATATATATATAATATATTGTATATTTTTTCTGGCTGCTGGATGGGATGGAGAATCCCAAATCCCTGAACTCAATGTCAAACACACATAATATATAATGGGTCGTGGATCGGCTTTTACGGCGCGGGTTACCCACGAGTTCTGAGCCGCGGGTTGGATTGGGTTGGGTCGCGGATCGAAAATTTTGACCCGCGTTCACCACTGTGTGGGCTAACATATATATCCTGAACTTGATACACAATAAACAAGGTGAGTGATGAACAACAACTGTTACTAAAGTTATCATTTCATGTAATAGCGGGGGTCTGGGGGCTAACCCCAAAGAATTTTTTTAGAAATTTACACGAAATTTGAAAATTTGGGACGTCTAAAAATTTTTGCAAAATCCCGAAAATTTCGGGATCGGGATCGGGATTTGCGTTCGGGATCGGGATTTGCTTTCGGGATCGGGACCGGATCGGGATTTAACCCGCGGGATTTGGGATCCCGTTCGATCACTAATACATACATACATACATACATACACATACCATAACATTTGAACCAGCCTAGCATCGAACGAACTTGACTGTAATGGGCGATTGTGTGTTGTCGGGTATGTACAAATTGACGGGAGACATGTATGTGATTTGAGATGGAGCATCAGTGATTGAGGGCCATCAATGAGTGTCAGTGGGGGGGCTTTCCCTTGTTTCTGTCTCTACCTGCCCCCCGTCGCTCTCAGGCTCTGCTGGCACTTGGTCCCGATCCCCCTCCCCCTCCTCAGGCCCCCTCATGGTGTCCCCCCCTGACTCCGCCACTGTCCAATTCTCCAAGGCACCTGAAACAGTCCACGCCATCACTCAGTCACATTATATACATCAGCCAACAGTTTCAGTCGCCAGTCTAAACTGACAAGGACGCAGGAAACTGAGCTCAAGCTCTTCATGTGACATTCTTTCGGTTGATTTGATGTAGTGTTTGTGACGGTTGAAATTTTCGGCCGGCTGGCAGCTAAAAGCCGGCGCTTACCGTCCAAAAAGTGGAGTCCAGGGATGGTGGCGATGCACTCCTCTGAAACACAACACAGCACTGCAACCACACTGGCCACACCAACCTTCATATTCAACACTGCCAACCAACATCCTACAGTATTCAAAAATTATATTGCACAGTCATTAGTTAATATGTATATACCTATTGTCCAGGACACCGCAAAAACAAACTACTGAATACGCCTATAGGGTTGAATGAGGTCAGCTATTGTTGAGTTACTCTTTTGTCTAGCTATTGTGCAAGCCCTGTCTTTGTTGCACTGCTGTACACTTAGTCCTGATGCAGACCAGAGCGCTGCTGAGGCGACGGGGGCTGGCTGAAAAACTTGCCACACCCTCCCACTCTCCCAGGCTTAGTTACCATAGTTACCAAGGTCTTTCAGCTTGACCGTCCTGCGCTGGCCATTGGCTGCCGCGGAGTACACGTGCTCTGCCAGACGCCGCACAAACAGCTCCTGAAAACAAAGCGCAGCAATACACGCACACACACAATATTATATAAAAAGAAGGGGTTAGATTAGGACTCTATCAGTAGCGGGTCCAGGATGAAATTTCGGGGGGGGGGGCGTATAGTTTTCTTCAAGAGGAAAAAATGTTTGGCCGGATTATAGAAACAAGAGTACATAATAGTGTCCCACTCTTTATAGAAAAAGAGTGAGCCACTCTCCTTTCTGCCTGTGTTATAGCGCAGGCAGATGCGCTCGTCGTTTTGAAGCCACATGTTGCATAAAACGGTATATAGGCAACATGTGGCTTCAAAACGACCAGCCATCTGCCTGCGTTATAACACAGGCAGAAAGGAGAGTGTCTCACTCTTCTTCTATAAAGAGTGAGACACTATTATGTACTCTTGATAGAAAAGCCTCAATCGCGTAGCCAGGAAAAAATTTCGGATGGAAAGGGCTCTTATACTTTTGTAAGTGTCGTAATGCGTTAACTGCAGTTTTAACACCAAAACTACATACAAATATATTAACATATACTTGGTTCAAACCACCCCCCAGACCAGATCGCTAGGTTGGACTGCATAAAGGCAATCTAACGTTAAAACCAGCATTCTATTTCAGTACTTTAGGACATCGTAACGAAACATTCTACACGCACAGCATAGGTTAAAATGTTGCCCTTAGACTGCGTTTATCAAGACTGAGCTACCAGCACTACGTGTGTGTTTGCAACAGGTGATGGGGGCATGTGGTACGTACGGTGGCAGTCTGTAGCAAGAGCACGGCGTCCCTGGCCACGCGCTCGGTCTGCTCCTCGTGCAACAGCGCCAGACGTTTCACTTTGGCGAACTGGAACGTGAAGGCCATCACTGCAACAACACCCACACGCAGGGGAGGACAGGATACTGCACTAAAGTCTGACAAAAAATAGTTGCACTAATGGACAAAATGAAACATATGACTTCGTTACGAAAAGAATAGATTTTGACTATTAAGAGTACAGCAAGTAGTCGCACAAGTCATGCCACTAAAATAAGTAAACAGGTGGCGCAACTATTTTTTGTAAGCTTTAAATGATTGTTTTTAGCTGATATTATACTCCAGTCTCCAGTTTAATTTTCAGAAAAAAATGTACGGTGCACCTACATACGTTGTTCACACTTTGTTCCTAGTCGAATGGCACTAACACGCAATTTTCTATTTCTGTAAAATTGGAATTGCGTGGAAATTTGTATCAGGCTTCACGGGTCAGAGAAAAGCTCAGCGACTCCGCAGCCATGTAAAAATTTTTGAATCCAACGCCCACCCCAGCCCTCGTGTACGCACGACCCGTGTCCACCTCTGCCTCCACGTCCTTTATTGGGTAAAAAGACAGAGGTAACATACGGATAGATAATTATCCTTTGGCGTGTCCGCCCTCGGGTGCGGTGCTCATCTCCGTTACGAAGCCCTGGAGCTCTATGGGTGCCAGTTCAAGTGTGACTACATCCGTGGAGGGGGGCAGCCCCTCAAGGCATAATGTCCTAATGGCCTGTTATCTTCCCACGTTAATGTGGTACCACATTTACCGACCCGAAGAGGATGGACCGCTGGGTTGGCAGGAACAATGAGGTCCTAATCTTGGCTCAAGGAGACTAATGTAACCGAGTGGATAGGACTCGATCCTCCGACCTTCCGAACAGAAACCGAACGCCGTAACCAAACCACTCGGCCACAATTATATAGGTACATAAATGTTATGTTAGTTTTAGATTTATTTAACATCCATGTGGGTCAAACTATTATCTATCTACCAAAAGACTAGACAGATAATAATAATTACTGTCTAGCAAAAGGCCTAGGCCCCAAAAGCAAAACGGAGAGAGGCCTAACTAGTCCATAGCAGGGTACGAAGTCCGTAGGCCTGGAAAATAGCATAGAGAAGGCCAGTGACCTTGCCCCTCGACCTAATGTGGTTCCATTTAGCTGCTTTTCCACCCAGGTTTGGTCTTTCCAAACACATAACAAACACGCCGGCGCCATTAGGGATGTTTAAGTTACAGGATTTTTAATCAGTTAAGTTATCAGTTAAGTTATTTGCGCAAAAATTAAATCAGTTAAGTTATCAGTTAAGTTATGCAAAATTAAATCAGTTAAGTTATCAGTTAAGTTAACTTAACTGATAACTGATAACTTTAACTGATTTTATTTTCAGTTACATGGTGAAACTTTCGAAAATTTTGTGTCTAAAATTTTCCCGAAAATTGTCATTTTTAGAATGTTTTAAATTATATAAAGGTCTATCAATTAGGATTATGATAATTTTGATCACATTTAGCAAGCTGAAAAATGTAACAATTTTGTGTCGACATTTGGAAATGGGTTCCGTTTTTCCTGCCGCCACCTCAGTGGCG